>JAOSYY010015096.1:0-18158 GCA_025727935.1 Hebomoia glaucippe
TGAAAAATTCTTTAATTCTTGGATAATACATTTATCGAGGAAGGTTATAAACTGTACTATATTTTCAATAAAATTGGGTATTGTTACTAAAAATCCAAAAATGTAACCCAAACTGTAAAAACGGAAATAAACGTGAGCGAAGCAGCAGAAACGAGCAGAAGCTAGTTTTTTATAAATTGGCACCAACTACACTTCTAAGAAATATCTTTTTTTAATGAATTTTTTCCTACACTTTTCCAGCCTACGGCTATCCAAAGTTTTAAATGGATAGTATTCTATCCAACTTTTTTGAATTAAGAATGTAAATACTATTTTAATTATTTACATAGTAACTACTATTTTAATTATTTACATAGTAAGGCGTCGGCCTAATTATCAGAATGCGTAACTGCATCCGATTATCTGGCGCAGCTGTATTAAGCCAAGATCGCGCTAAGTGTTCGCTCCGCTTCCGTTTTTACTCACTCCTGTAAAGTCCACATAGGAGTTACATATATTGAATATTTCGGCCAAATTTGATGACAAGAAAAAGTGTATTACTGATCTATACATATACTGTAAAAATCGGAATACAGTTCAATGAATTTACCCAAAAATAATGTCATAGAAGTGGTTGACAAAATCGAAAAAATTGCGAGCGATGGCTCGGGCAAAAACTAGTAATTTATACACAAAAATTCTAGGATTCGCAGTCGGAGCAATGTTTGTTCGTGAAGTGTTCCACGTAGCGGCAAAGACTGAAGGTGAAATAATGATCGATAACATTCGAGCTGCGTTCAAGAAACATCTGAAACAGTTGGAATGGATGGATCCAGAGACAAGGGAAGCTGCAGAGAGCAAAGCTGACGCCATAACGGATATGATAGGTATGAAAAATAGTATAGCAACTTTATTTAGAGCAGTTTTTAAAATTTAGTTGCATGAAGTAAATAAATAAAAATCGTTTATTTATATAAAACCAAATATGATTCATGTGTTGATGATCTATAGTATAACATCAGCCATCTGCCTGTGAAAGTCCCATTAAAGTCGGTACACTCGTTCCGGAAACAACGGACCAAGCAAGGCAGACAAGAATTTTATTTATACGTATAAAGAGAATTTTCGCTTTACAACTTGTATTTTGTATCATTTATTTTAACATACAAAATCATAATTAATAAAACTGTTATCTGTCCGTGTACTAGTATTTCCGAAATGGATTTCCGATCTTTCTTACACATTCAATCATTTAAATATCGACACTTGCATATCCAAGAAATTAGGAAAGGGAAACATATGACTTATTTTAAATTCTCTAAAAGGCGGTTTTATGATAAGTGTACATTTTTATTTTGTGTAATTATTTTTATTTCGCTTACAGGTTTCCCCGACTATATTCTAAATAAGGATGAATTGGACAAGCAGTACGAAGAGCTGGTGGTGAAACCGAATCAATACTTTGAGAACAATATCGCCTTCAATACCTTCAGTCTCAAGCACGACTTGAAAAAACTCGACCAACTCGTGAATAAAACTAATTGGGGTAAGATTTCTTCTACTTCCTTTAATATGCTTCAATTTATGATATAATTATGTAATATATGAATATTTAGCTCACAATAATTACATAGTAAGAGAAATAAACATAAATAAAATTGAAATGTCTCTTCGTAATATCTAGGAACTATATAAAAAACACAGTTTATTAAATTTTTACTCTCTGCCGGTTAATATCGGCTTATCTTCTAAACGATTAGACCGATTTTGACGGATCTTTTATTACCAGATAGCAAATGTCATAATTGAAACTTAATCATATCTGCATTTATACTAGAAATAGTACATATAAAACTTGGTGCAAGTGAAACCGCGTGACACCAATAGTCTCATCTAAAACCTTTTCATATCGCCATTGCGGATTTTTGAAAAGTCATTTAAACAAAAGTAATCTCTCCTCAGGAATGACACCTTCAACAGTTAACGCATACTACACGCCTACAAAAAACCAGATAGTGTTCCCAGCCGGAATTCTCCAAGCGCCGTTCTATGATGAAAACAATCCGAAGTCCGTCAATTACGGAGCCATGGGAGTGGTGATGGGACATGAATTAACCCACGCCTTTGATGATCAGGGTCGAGAATATGACAAGTAGGTTTATGTACCTAATTAATGTTGCCTTTTATTTTAACGAGTGCTACACATTGAACACTTGATTGAACGAAACGTCGGGCTGAAATTCTGTCAATAAAAAAAGAAATAAATTAATATAACAATTAAATTTAATACACTTTAACGGATTATAAATGATGGATCATTAATTAAACATAATATGAGGTAATAATAATGCAAAATAATGGCTTAATATTTTTGTTCTAATGTTTCTCATTTAAATTTCTGACATTCCTTGAATAGAACATAATGTTGTCATTCAACCAATCCATCAGTCAATTAATCAAATAACATTCATGAATATAAACTTTAATATACGATCATTTATAAACACAATGTCTAAATCAGGTAATCGTTATATCTGACTTGCTGTGCCCCGCGGTTCCACCCACCTCAAAATCTGCTAAATAAAGTTCTCGTGTCACAGTGTTCGTTCCCATACTCCTCCGAAACGGCTCGACCGATTCTTATAAAATTTTATACGCATATTCAGTAGATCTGAGAATCGGTTACTATCTATTTTTATCCCCCTAAATGTTAAGGGTGGTGTACCCCTAATGTTTTTTTTATCATACAGAATTAAAAAATACATATAATATTTATCTGGCAAAACGACGTTAGCTGGGTCAGCTAGTATCTTTATAATTTATGCCTATGTATTATTTCAGATGCGTAAGCTATATTATTCGTACAGTTTCATCAAAATCCACACAGGACTTATTGCATGTAAGAGTAACAAACATACATCCATGTACTGTTACAAAATTTCGCGTTTATAATGTTAGTAAGATGATCATATTTTTTCCCATTTCAGGTATGGTAACTTAAAGCAGTGGTGGAATAATAAAACGATCGCTCAATTCAAGAACCGCGCGTCATGTATACAGAGACAATATACTAAATACAGCGTGGATGGGCAGCCGCTTAACGGGAAACAAACTTTAGGTATTATTCAAACTTATTCAATAATATTTTTATTCATAAAAAAAATCATTTTTAAATTAGCGAAGAATTTAATTGTATTTTAATAGATTAATGCAGATACTTGTATTGTAAATTATTGTAATTCTAGTTTTTAATACTTTTACGGGCGTACTTACAAACATCTAGTTAGCATAAAATAAAGTCACAAATAATATAAGAAAAAAAAGATTTTATTGAGTATTTTGGTATTTAGGTGAAAACATAGCAGACAATGGCGGTTTGAAGGCATCATATCACGCGTATTTGGAATACAGTAAAACGGCACCACGAAATCTGACTCTACCGGGTCTTAAATACACGCACAGACAACTCTTCTTCATATCTTTCGCACAGGTATTGTTTATAGATGTAACTGACCTGTAAAATTAATAATTTTCATTATATATAATACAATTGTGGTAATAAAAAATACTCCATTAAATAGTTATTACTCCTCATAACTTTTTTTGTAATATTTATATTAAAGATTACCTTCCGTTTTAAAATAGGAGTCTTGTAAGTTTGACGTGTCTGCCGTTATCGGGACTGTTAACAATACCTAGCTTCTGCCAGTGGCTTCGTTTGCGTTCGTTTTTTACCCTTTGATTTACATTATTGGACTTAAGTAAGCAGAAAAATGTTTTCAAATTGGACCAGCCGTCCCGTCTTCTACTTTATAATATTAGCATAGATTTATGAGAATCTGTTAGACGTTTATTGGACTATCATTGAAAGTTACTTAGTATAACATTTTACGATATTACAGTAAAACAGATACACAAACCGAAGAGCATTCTTTTCAGTAAATACTACAGCTATACGCGATGTTTGGGGACTGCTCTCGAAAACGAAGACAGGTGATAGTACTAATGACACCTTTAATGAAGGGACGGAAAAATATTCTAGCCTGACTAAAAAAAAATCATATTTTTAAAATGTATTCTCGGCGTTATTTCGTTTCTACTCTAGTATTTATTCATTCCAATACTACTATTATTACTATTTATTATTTTTCATAGGTGTGGTGTTCTGCTATGACAAAGGAGTCGACTAAAATGCAAATTGAAAAGGACGATCATACAATAGCGAAGTACAGAGTAATCGGACCAATTTCCAATCTTCCAGAATTTTCACAAGAATTCAATTGCCCTCTAGGATCATCCATGAATCCTAAACATAAGTGTGAAGTATGGTAAAGTCTGGAAGAGCTTTTTAATAAGAGTTAAGAACAATAGAATAGTTATAGTATAACTGGAAACCTCATATTTAATTAATAATTAAAGTAAATTAAAACATAAACAGCCAATGAGATATGTTTTAATTAAATTTACTTAATTTGACGTTTAGAATTATATAAAATTGATGTTTGACTTATTCTATTAATTCCAGAAAGTACATATACCTACGATGATAAAGGTCTTATATAAACTAAAAATTTCCTTTTTTACTTGTGTGTCAAGTGTCACTCTACTTATTGTTTGTTTGAAATAGGTGTTATATATATTAAACAGAGTTTTAATACGTTTAAATCAACACTCTGTAAACAACCTTGAGTTTTTAAGAATTATTTTGGTTTATTCCTAGAGTAACATAACAGCAGAATATAAAATGGACAAAACGATGGAATTCCATTGTTCTGACTTCTTCTTTAAGATTAAGATGTTTTATTTATTTGACCAAACAATCGTAAAAAGACTTTCATTTCATATTTGTGTTATTTAGTCATAGTTTTTAAGTCACTAGTATTAAGTATATTTTAACCTCTAGAATTGAGATAAAAATTAAATGTTTGTACAAAATATGTATAGCCTTGAATGTTATGTAGCGCCTGCTATGGTTTTTTCAAATAATAGGACAGGTAGTTATCATGAATGAATAAAATTCTTCATAATGGCTACTAATGGTTATTAATAAAAACTTATTTGTCAATGTCCAATTACCACAGACTAAAAAGATCTGTGGTTACCTTCCGTCTTGCTAAAAGTCACCACCAGTTTATATTTTTTGTTTTGATTGTTTTTTATTTTATGTATGCCTATTATTATAAATCTTAAGTTGATTTAAAGTAAATATTTAATAGATGTTTTACTTATTTTTATAAATATTTGTTGCAATTTACAAATTTAAAGTTAAATGAAATTTTAAACAAGTCACCTATTATAATAATATATAAAATGTGCCAAAAATGTTACGATCAACCATTTATAATTAAATAATGAAAAGCCAGAGTGATATTAATGAAATGTGCAATATTTATTACATACATATTAAAAAGTACTTAAGTATAACAAGCTTTTGACGCCTTTAATTATAATCGTTTAATTGAATACTATCCAATTGTTGTTTTTTTTATATATTTTACTATATGTGTAGTATAAAAGTAGGTCTGATTTTGAAATCAGTACTCCGATAATAGATAATTAGATTCAAAAAGAAATTCATTAAAACACTTAACGCTCTAAGTTTAATAAGATCTTTATAAGGGACATGCAGTCTGTGTATGTTTTTCTCGTCTTCGTAGCTATCTTTAAACTTTCGCTATCTTGTAAATCTCAACCGTGCTCCCCCATAGGCCACGTTTTCACTTACCATCAGATGAAACGTGGCCAAGCGCTTTTTTACTATTTGAGGCTTAAAAGAGCATCTGAATAAGTAATCCTCTAAGTTTATAAATCTTTCTAGAAGGAGATAATTTTTATCTCCTCGTTTGCTTACTGGCCTAATTCTAAAACCTGAAATATACATCTTATGTCGATTAGCAACTTTGTTGTCGCTATGACGTTTATCACACTCAGTACTGCAAAAAGCTATTCTGAAACTTATTTTTCAATAGCCTTAGAGTACAGTATTGTCTCTTCTATAACTGCTTCTCAAGTTATTTTTTATAATTTGTTGCATTGTCAATAAATAATACTGAGGCAGCGTAGATTTTTTTTCGCTTTAAGAATACATAGTGACCTATAACAATGTTACTGTAAACCAAATAGTGATAATTAGTTGTTAGCTTTTGTATATAGTACAGTTTTATAGATGAATGTTTTATAAATTATGGCATTTTTTAATCATTTATATTTAAATATTTTTTAAAGCCCGATTGGGCGAGAACTAAGACAACTTGTATTACGTTGAAGCATTTATACGTACTTTACGCCAATTAGAATTATATTAAAATTTATTAGGAAAATCCATATATAAATGGTTTAAAAATAAATATTTTCTATTAAGCAAATTATTATAAATGGAAAGAGTTAATATATTGTATGACTATTTAATTTTAAAATATTTAAAAACGATTCATCCTTTTTACCACTTTTTTGTTATATATATATAACATGAGAGGAATGTGATTCATCAATCACAATATAATATTATACTATAAATAAAAATGTTTTTTGGCAACATTTCTTTGGTTATGGCATGACTATTTGCTTATGGCAAATGTACAATAAAAACATTTATTTTATAAAATATATACTTAGTATTTCTTTCAGAGTAATCTCTTCTTGAGTGCAAATTAAATTTGTTATAATTAACTTATAGATGTTTATATTTATTTTATTTAATCTATGCCGCTAATATTACTAATGTAGTTTTATTACAATGTGTTGTCTAATATATGTTTTTAGTTTTTATAATAAAATAAAACTATATACCTACTTAAGGTGTCCAATTTATTTTTGTACTATATACATTATCCATTCAAACATATCTAAAATTTCAATTAATTTGTAGAATTAATACGTCAGCATTATCGTTGGTATATTTTTAATAGATGGAAATAAACAAGTCTTTGACTATATACCTGAACTTTACATTTTAAAATATACGACATTTTTTTGGCAACTTTTGTTTGCGCAAACAATTGTTTAAATAGAAGGCGATAAATTGTAGTTTATAATTGTTTTATAATTAATGTCATCGTTTTAAAATTTGTATTTGGTCACACAAGGATACAGATTAATCTACACTATGTCAGCTGTCACTATGCGTTCCGAATCGAATATGACATCTCAACATCACAAAATGGCGGTTCTACTGAAGTGATAAAAGCATTGCTGCGCTAATGAAACTTGAGGGGTTTCAAAATTTTCCGATTTGTTATCATTTTAATTTTACCGCGAATTGTCAAATAAATATTAACTTTTTGCCCTAACAGGTTCTTTAAATAATAATTGATAGAATTTCAAATGAAATCGTGTTGGTATATTGATCAATATTATTAATGAAATAAATATTACAATTTTTTTTCTAAATCCCACATTTATCATGTTATAGTATAGTTAAACAGAATAATAGTCTAACAAAATGGATCAGATTGTTATGAAATCTGAAATACACCCAAATGGTGACATTTTCTTGTACTATGTGGACGGTAAGTTATTTAGGCTTCTCCATAATGTTTTCGCGATTCCTTATGCTGTTGATGTACATGAACACTAGATATTTCCCGCGCGGTACAACCTATGTCTCAGTAGATCATTAATATACACTTAATATCTTTACTGCAATACAAGATTTAATTTCTAACTCAGAAGTCGAGCTATCTACGATACTAATTAGTTTTTATTAATTTATATATTCAGCTAAATGCTATTGGAAGTTTGTAAATTGACTGATTTAAACTATTTTATAACTTCAGAAAATCAAGAGATAGCAGATTCTACTGCTATGCTAGAAAATGATGAACAACAGGATATTCAAATGCTATCTGAAGACAAATATGTTGTTGAAGATACAGGTGAAAGTGAATCTGCCGATGAACTAGATTTAGCTCAAGCCAGTGAACAGTTAGCTACAGAAGAGTGGAAAGATGAAGAAATTAGACGTCTAATTGTTTTTTATCTTGACAATAAAGAGACATTTCAAAGTGGCACTACTAAAAAGAAACATCTATGGGCTGTAGCTTGTAAAACTATGTTGTTAGGCAAACAACCCTTGTCATGCGAATACAAACTTAGAGCAGTTAGAGATAAATACTTTGAAGTGTACTTAGCAAAGTTGAAAGGAAGTACTGTTCATTGGCAATTTTATAATCTTTGCCATCAAGCTTTTCAATATGGAAATCAAGTTGATACATACTTAAATATTACTAAAACTCAGACTGAAGAGGAAAATGTTAAGAAAGAAAATATTCCTCCAGCAAAAAAATTTTTAGGAGACATAAATGTCGATAAGATGTTAAACTTGTATATAAGGCTAAAAAATTTTTATTCAAACAATATTAATCCAAAAGCAATTTGGGAGAGAATAGCTAGGGAAATGAATGAAAAAGACATTGACTATTGGTATAAACGTTTCCTGAATTTTAAACAACATTATATTAAAATGTTGCATAAAAAAATATACAGTGGTGAAGACAGTATAAACTGGCCATATATGAGGCACTTTGATAAAATATTTGAAAATGATACAGAGTTTCACAAAAAGTACACACCGAATTTAGAAAATATTTTATCCAAGACAGAGCTTACAAACCATTGGAACGATACAGAAAGAACCTTCCTTATGAAGTATTACTTTGATTGTTTCCATGAATTTCAAGATCCCACAATCCCAGATAAGTTCCTGTGGCATGAAGTCGGTCGCCTCCTTGATAAACAACCAGACAATTGCGAGGAGAAATTTTATGAAATGAAAAATGAGCATTTTGATAAACTATTAGAAGGTGGCTACACTTTAAATGATAGAATACCGTTACAAATAATACTTGATAATATAATATCAAAAGAATGTATAATAGAATTGGAGAACTCGGATATATCTGAGGGCCTTGAAGATTGGGATACAGATTCTCTGGACATACTGGTACAATTTGTGTATGATAATGTGAGTATGGTTAAGGATAGAGTATGCTATTATGTATGCTTAGCAATTGTTGCCAGGAAGTTAGAGAGCCACTTTTCAGCTTGTAAAAGACAGTGGGATAACTTGACAACTGTGTACAAATCAATCTTAAATGATAAAAAAGAAAATCCAGAGATACAAATTGACTGGAGATATATAGATATGTTTGATATAATATTTGATTATGGTATGGATACAAATTTATTGGAGGGATATGAAAAAGTAAAGGAAAAACAAAGTCATCAGTCTGGAAAAGTTGGAGGTGAGTTTTCTTAAAAACATATGTGTATGTTGTAATGTAAAAATAAATTTCATAGCTTTATGTATAGGAGTCGGATATAAATTTTTATCTGGTATAAATGGTACTATACATATCTTAGAGACCAATTTTTGTATGTCTGATGGTTTATTCCGGCTAATCGTCGAAACGGCTAGACAGATGTTGTCAGGTCCCTTACCTGCACACGTGATTTTATAGCACGTAACTTGTGCTTCCATTAATTTACATAAATAATTTGGGTTCCGCACAAAATCGTTAAAACCGCGGGCGAAATCGGTAGTTATTAATGAATAAGTTTTTATTGATTTCAGTTAAGAAAATAAATATTAAAGATCTTGAAGATAGTTATACTGAAAATGGCACCGAGAATTCTAATGATGAATCCACATATGACGAAAGAGGTTTCACTACGCGTGCTAAACGAAAAGCGGGTGAAGCGAAAGCTGTCAAAATCCTGGAATATTATCTCAAAAATAAAGATAAATTCACGTCGCCCAATTATAAGAAAATAGTTCTGTGGGAAACACTCGCACAACGAATTGGGGTTTCTGCATCAGAATGCGCACATAGATTCAGAAATTTCAAACAAATCTACATGACTAATATACAAAGGGAAATACACAAGCCCGAAATGCCAATAGTTTGGCCATATTATGCTCTATGCAAAAAGGTGTTTGGTTATCGGGCCATAAAATCTAAACTAAGAAACGGGAAAGCGGAGTCAAGTGACAGTGAAGAATGGTCTGCTCAAGAAATTAAGAAATTAATTAACTTTGTATCTGGTAACATTAGTAATTTTATTCAGGATATTGAAAGTAAAGAGAAATGGACTCAAATTGCGCAAGACTTAGGTCGAACAGAGACTGGTTGTTGTGAGAAATTTTTGGAACTCCGAAAATCGTATAGAAAATTAAAGACAATGAAAACTAATAACCCAGGCACAAAGGTGTCATGGAAGTATTTTAATTCAATGGACTATATTTATACGAGTCAAGAGACAGACAATCAGCAAATGGATATAGATGGTATAAAAAGTGAAATACAGGATGGTGAGTTTAATTTTCCTATATTTCCTAAATAGTGATCAATATAGATTTATTTGTGAAGGTATGAATGTATGTAGTTCAAAATACAGCAGAGTGTGTCGAGATTAGTAATATTTCCTAATAAGCATAAATAATTGATATAAAATATTATATTTGAATGTAAACTTATAAAATTTCTTTAATTCTTTTTGTAGAAATGCATTAGCAATTGGCCCAGGTCTCGTACAAGCAACCAAAAACTTTAATATATATAAAAACATCTTTTAATTGGCACCAAAATATGCATGGTAATAATGTTGTCATGGTCAGTTTAGTAGTTTCAGAGTGTCCCTTCATAACTATCTAATATACATACTGATAGTCTTAGAACTAATATTTGCAGCTTTTGTAAGTAGGAGGTATGTAGCTTTTTTTAGGTTAGGAGTAAGAATTATGTAATTTTTTTCTGGAATAAAAATAAGACTTACCTATGAAGATATCTCTATTGATATTTTCATAAATAAACTATCAATGTTAATGTTCTTATATTATGGGCTTATAATGCAGTTATTGATATATTTCTATAAATTTCAGATGACGATTTTCAATGTATTATTGTTATACCAGAAGGACAAGATATAACGGAGGCGCAGATTATATATCAAGACCCAACTGAACAAGAATCAGATGTTACCAATGTTAAACGCGAAAATGGTAAAGATTTTTGGAACAGACGATCAAAGACACGACTTTTAAATGTATATCTGAAATATTTAAAGGCACACAGAAGTATAAAGATTAATTCTAAAGAAATGTGGAAAGACATATCAAAAAAGATGGATGATAAAACACCTTCAGCTTGTAGGCGTATGTATTTACTACTTAAAAATAGACACACACATTCTGCAAATAATCTATACAAAAATATAATGGAAAAAATTTTGGCTATCAAACTGACCAAAGGTAAATTGAAGGAGAGAAAGGTTTACAAAGATGTTGATTTAAGTGATGAAAAAGTAGATCAAGCGTTGAATTATTATTTACAAAATATCGAAGACTTTTTGAATCCGAAATTTGAAAAGGACTACCTCTGGTCAGAAATGGCTAATTTCATATCGGAACCAGTTAACAAAGTCTTTAATAAGATTAATTATTTGAAACAATGCTTTTCAAAAGGCCAAGAAACGCCTTTTCATGATTTATTAAAAGAGATTACTGTAAAGGAAAATTCTGTCAGAGAAATCATGAAACTCGACAAAAGTCCCACTTCTGATGACTGTTCAGATTGGACAGATTTAGAGATTGAGAGACTTTTGACTTGGTACTTAGCGCATTTGGATAAATTTAAAAATCCAAAATTCGTCAGAAGCTACCTCTGGATGGAAGCATCTGATATTTTAAAAAAGAGTCCATTAGATTGTTCGAAGAAAATGTTAGAAATAAGATCGCAGTACAGAACTATGTTCAAAGAAAGTCCAGAAAAACTTCAAGAATGGAGGTTCTACCATTTATGTCAGAGAATCTATGGGACAGGCAAGAAAGCTAATACAGATGATTAAAGTTCATAATCTAGTTAGTACAGTTGTCTAGAGACTACTTACTTATTCAATCTAAGTATTTATTGTATTATGCTACATATAAATAAATTTATATAAATAATATTAGATTATATTTTTCACTAGCAACGAAATTCTAGAAATATCAGTCGTTTCAATCTAGAACTTTTCGGCCTGTAACTTAAGTCGAGACTCGAGCTGCAAATGTTATTTGAGTTATAGATAAATCTTGATCCTAGATTCAAACTTGAGTCCCGTCATAGAATATAAAACTTAGTATCTTCACACACAGAGTGGTAACTGAAAATTGTAAACAAATATAGAAAGGATTAATATTTTGTATTAATTATTCAAGTCTATTCTATACTTAAACATTGAAGTGCTAGTAGTATCAGATCATTTATTTGGACTCTGCACGTCCGTCTTTGACTTTTTATATATATATTTAATGGCATATAATTAATCTTTCATACACGCTCGTCGACTGCCCGTGCCCTAACACACTTTAGGATCTTGATTAGATGCATCTTTTATACCTGTGTGTTAAATACCTAAATTTTATTTATAGAGAGTAATTTTGAATAGATAATAATAAAAAAACCTTCGAAAAATATCCTCTTTTAACCTTCCGTATATATATAATAAGATTAAAACGAGCGACCTTGCGCCATATAATTGTCACCCTCACCTGCCAGTACAAATGACGTAGCAAAGCAAATTGTATAGAATAATCGAATAAACATTTTAACCTTACACCATCTGTACATGTTCTGCTTTGTGATTTTCTAAATTGAACTTCCCTTTATTCGTAGGGGTAAGATTAGCTACTCTTTAGCTGCGATTCCACTCCATCCCATTTTAAAGGCAAGTAAAATAATAAATTTCGTTTTAATATTTTTTTTTTAAATCTCCCACGTTTTTATACTTGTCTGTTTGTCTAGTGTCGTAGCTCCTAAACGAATGGGCCGATTTGGATGTACTTTTTCTATTTGAAACTTGCGATCGAACGGTTCTTAGCTATATGATCACAGATTAATACTCAGCATTTACGGATTTTTAATATCATATGAAATAACTTTGGATACTGTTTTATATAAAATTACTAAATACTATTTAATTTTAACGATGATGTGTATGCATAAATTTAACTCTAAAATATCTACACCAAATTCATAATTTGATCGAATATAAATATGTTGCTCTTTATTTTCACGATCGACACTTTATTATTGTTTTAAACAGATTATTATAGATCCAAAGAACTCATGAATATAAATCTAGTTTGTGCTATTATTAGTTTGCAACTTAGTTGTTTGATTAAAATTTTTCTACGTTACATAATGCAGGTATTAGCTATTTTAATATACCTAAGAACGATTTAAGAACTTATCTATATTTTTGTTATATCCCATATAATCACCGAACAATTCTGTCTACAGTATTTGTTTAGAAATTATGCCTTATTGCTGATTTTTTTCAATTAATTTCGTTTTGTTACCAACCTTTGCCCTATTATAATATATATTCCTTTGTTGAAATATATATCCCACATAGGACGAATATATTCTATAAATTAAACCTATAATATTTATTTAAAAAAATATATGCATCATATATTTATTAACAAAATACTCTAGTTCCATGCTCCATAATGTCCAAGATAGCAAATTGAAATTAAATTCTAAGAATCGATTAAGCGCTTTGCTAATTACAAATCTGACAAGTAATTCCTTATATATTCCCTTCTTTAAAGACATTTTCATAAAATTTTCACTTATATTAAATTGTTGTATTATGTAAAGAAGCCATAGGATTGGTATCTGTGTCTAAGTAGTTATACCCACCGGCAGCATGTCGTACATACTTAGACGGCAGTACTCAGTAATATTCTCTTATAGTATGACGTGAAAGTTGTATCGGGTTCTATAAAATTACCGTTAAAAAGATTATCTTTCGCGATTAATTGGTGTTTTATTTGAAACGCTCAATTGACTCGGCAAATAGGCAAGTTGCCTGAAATTATCGCTATATACTTTCTCTAAGAATATCGAAATATTAAATAAAACAGCCACAGTTCACGCTGTATAAAATACTTATATTTTTTAAATATATATTTTTTATAGAAAGCTTCTTTTCAGTGCCTTGGGGTTTGCTGAGAAAATTAGTATAATTAATGTGTTCCATACCATAGGTATAGAAATATAGCCTGAAGGTTTTCTTAAAAGGATTATTGCGTACGACTTCTTTCAAATTATGCAAAGGAAGGTTAGGTGAATGATATAATTAAATGGATGAATAAATTTTATTCAGCCCGTAAACGGATTAGTCATTTCGATTTAGATCAGACGATGCAAAGTTGACACGAGGTTAATTTAGTGTAGTTTAAAGTGTTATAATGAGACTAAAAGTGGATATGTACGTATTTTCTTCAATGTTGCTGCTGCTGCTTCGAATATCAAGTGCTGGTAGAGTACAAGCAGCGGTTAGCTTCTTGTGAGTATTCTTTGATAATTTAATTGTCTGTTTGCACGTTTTTCAAGCCGAGCTACGTTAAAAAAACACTGTCTTATAAAGAAAGTGTCCACGTTATTCTGGCACTCTGGTAGAATTTACGTATTAGGGCCTACGTTTTTTATTACAGATATCGAAGGACTCGTGGTGGATACCGCAGTGTTAGAGCACTGTTATCCAATTATGTAATTATTGGTAGTGGTTCCCTTCAATAAAAAAAAAATAGCAATTCTTTTAACTAAAAATTTAATTTTTCATTAAAATTACTAATGTTGATGTTTGTTATATATATTGAATATAAATAATAATAAAACTGAATAGAAATATATAGCTTGCGTAACTACGTAACTTCAGTTTTGTTCCAAGTGATATATGAACATTTGATTCATTAGATATTGCCTTATTTAGTGTATTAGACGTATAAGTCATTAATAGGCGTGTAATATTTATACGAAACGGTAACGCCACGAATTCAGAAACGCTCTATTAATTTTGTACTTTGGAGAAAAATTTTCATTCCCCATTTTCCTAGTCAGTTAACGTACATACAATACGAGGTATACTACATTTTATTGCATTTCAATCTCGTTAAGCTTTTGGTGAGATTTTTTTAAGCGATGGGAAGGCAAACCAACATACAGTTCACTTATATCAAGCGATTTCTGTCGCCCATGAACACCTCCAAGATCAGTAGATCTAGAAGATGCGTTGCTAACCTTAAGGCCTTGTTTTATTTTTATTTCGAGTATTCGGAAATTTACAGAGTGGAATCGAAACGCGCATTGCATTTCACGACTTTTCCATCTATGAACGGTGGTACGTGACCCGGACGGAACCCGGAAGATTAGACATTAAGTTATTCAATATTGTGTGCTTAAAAGATTAATTTATTCACGCAGTGATTCCGCCATATTTCAGATCGAATGCCTCATATCAAGAGATGGAGTTCAAAGGAGAGACGAGTCTTTCTCTTCGCGATATTTTACCGGTTAAAGCCAAATATTACGACAAAAACCGGGCGCCTAAACTTCTTGGAGAACCAACTATAGTTTACTTTCATGTAACTGTTTTATCTTTGGACTCTATCAATGAGGAGAGTATGGTAAGATTTGTACCTATTAGATTTATGGAGCATAATTTTTATTGAATATTTGAGTACTAAGTTGTTATAAGTATGCTTAAAAAATAAATACTAAAACCCCATAACCTGTAATATTGGTACAGATATGAAATATTAGCTATTTATTGCATACTTGAAGCCTTTTCGAATGCCGTCTTTACCGTTCTACAATTTTGCTAATATTTTCTGTCAGGATTATATATTTAATATTAAAAAATTCTGTGCATACTTATATTTAATTTTAAAATATATTGAAATTAGATTTTATTAGTCGACTCTATCATAAGATAATTTTTAAACTACAAAATTATAGCATTATCTCAGAATAAAATGATTAAAGCATATCACATAAGTCTCTCATGTTATTCCAGACATACGTAGCAGATATATTTCTGGCTCAGTCCTGGAGAGATCCTCGCCTCCGACTACCAGAGAATATGCACGAGGAGTACCGGATTTTAGATGTTGAGTGGCTAAATAATATCTGGCGACCAGATTGTTTCTTTAAGAACGCGAAAAAAGTTACGTTCCATGAAATGAGCATACCAAATCATTATCTGTGGTTGTACCATGACAAGACCTTACTATACATGGCCAAGTAAGCCCATTTATATCTATACTAATAAATCTGTTTGTCCAAGTTAGAATATTATTCTAAATACACATTATTCTTCACTATTTTTAATAACTATACTCTTCAATATTACACTGTAAGTTAGAAGACGTAGTATAGGAATTATAAAGAATACATTACTGGTATATATGGTATAATGTTCATTAATATAATATATTTTGTATTATCTTCACTGGTCTGAAATATATAGTATAATATCCTTCAGACGTGCTCTCGGCTTTATATATAATCTTTATATGACAATTGGTGTCATAGCCGTTCTAATGTTATAATATTAAAATTTGTACTTAGTTTTGATTTTCGGCCATGACAACACAATGAGCAACGCCACAATATGAAAGTATATAAGGTATAACATAAACACAAAATATACATTTTTCGTTTGCCAGATTGTCAGTTTATATCAAATAGACTGATACATTTGAAAGTAACAGGACAGACAGACAAACATTTTATAATTATTGTCATATATGCATTTAGGAAGATACTGTTATATTGATATTATAAGGTAACTCATCAATGTTATAAATAGATATGTATAGATTGGGGCACTCGAAAAATGTACACTTTTTTCAGATTAACCCTCGTACTCTCTTGTGCGATGAAATTTGAATCGTATCCTCACGATACTCAAAGCTGTTCTATGATGATTGAGAGTTGTAAGTATTATTTAAGCTCATTCACATCTTATCACTAAACAGTTATTTTCAATTTTGGACTAGTAATAATTAGTTTAAATCGATTTTAATAACAATCTTAAACTAGCCCACGTTTTGTCTCAGTAGAGTGAGGTATAATCCAAACGAGTAGAACTGCAGACTAATGTTAGTTTAACATACAGTAATGCTGCAATTTTCAGTATCCCATACGGTCCACGATCTGGTTTTCATATGGAACCTGACTGACCCATTGGTGGTAAACCCAGACATAGAACTGCCACAACTGGATATATCAAACAACTATACATCTGATTGTACTATCGAATATTCTACAGGTAAAATTTGAAAAGCTTTCAAACAACTATTAAATGTTTAGTTATATAATACCTACTTATGTTAAAGTAAATTAACTAAGCAGACACAAAAACGTGTTTCTTAACCCATTAAATATAAACAAGCACGCTGTTTTCACAATGCACATTAATATATGCTAATATGATGTTTTTTAATGTCTGGTTCTCGACTAATCTCTGAAACAGCTGGACCGATTAGACGGATTAAATACTTATATATAATACAAATCTTAAGAATATGCTATTTATTTTATAATGTATACATAAAAATTACATAGATAAAGCTACGGAGCACTGCTTGCATTATTATAATATTTTTGATTTCAAAAATAAAAATATCAAATACTCGGTGGTAAAACCGCGTGATATTGTTAGTAAAATAATAGCATAGTAGATGCTCTCTATTTCTCTTATTTGCAGGTAACTTTACCTGTCTCGCGGTGGTTTTTAACTTACGCCGTCGGCTGGGTTACCACCTCTTCCACACTTACATACCATCAGCTCTGATCGTTGTTATGTCCTGGATATCATTCTGGATCAAACCTGAAGCTATCCCTGCGAGGGTCACTTTGGGAGTCACCTCGCTTTTAACTTTGGGTAACCTCTTTTTTCGTAAAGCAATATTTTTCGGTTATAAATTTCAAATTGTCTTTCACATGCCAATAATTACCATTTACAAAGGTCGATAAATATATATACTCTTTTAGTGTTTTCACATCTAACTAACAAACTCACAACATTTACAAAATCCGTTACAATTTATAAATATAGAAACGAAATGAAAATTTCTTCTCTGTGCGTACTAGTGATGGATTGCAAGAGAAAAACATAATTTTTATTTATTTTTTAACTACCTTTTTATATACGACGGAAAGGCAAGCGAACATACAGTTCACCAATCGTCTCCAAGACCAGTAGATTTTGGGGACGATTATATTTAATGATGGTCTGATGCTGGTCTTAATTTATTTTTATTTCGAGTATCTCCCTGCATATTATTTGCTAATAATATTATAACAGGATACTAGATACTCATTAGAAAACAAATAGTTTACTGAGAA
>JAOSYY010015166.1:0-20715 GCA_025727935.1 Hebomoia glaucippe
TTCGTAAAATTTTATATGCATATTCAGTAGGTCTGAGAATCGGCCAACATCTATTTTTCATCCCCATAAGTGATAAGGGTTGTTCACCCTCAAATTTGTTTTTTTAATTTTTGGACGAAATTTTTTTTTTTTTAATTTTTTAAGATACAGCATATAAAATTACATATAACCCCCAATTTTGACCCCTCTACAGTCAACCCCTAAATATTAATGTGGCAAAACGACGTTTGCGGGGACAGCTAGTAGGTTATAATAATTTTCGCGTTAAGTTTTCCCTAAGTCAGTTTTGTTGTCAGTTACTGAATGTTGCTTCAAGGCTATCTAGTTGAGCAGGTATCTTAGGCGTATACTGTAGACACATAAATGTTTCGAAGTGAAACAATTTAACGATTTACTTATTCAAGCCATTTCGTAGTCAAAGTATCGATGTTGCTTTACTTCTCCTTAATTAAGAGATGGACTGTGATATGAATTACCGTAGTTTAAATATTTTTTTTTGCAAAAAATTTGTATGTCTAAATTATTGTATGTGAGAAAAAATCGTATACAAGTAAATCTATGTTTATTTATAAGTAAATAAATGGAAGTAATTAAGTTGAAAATTCTTACTATTTTCAGTAGTCAATGGAATCGGTAATTATTTATAAAATATGATTATATTGATAAAAGTATTTGTTACTTATGAAGTCATTAACCACATTTAGGAATAAAAGTGTGGCCTATATCCAGTACAAGGGTTTTCCTGTTAACATCATCAGTGCCGCGTGCACCGTGGTTTTTCCCATGCACTCTTTTATCAGCTGAGACGTTCTAATGAATGTATATAGTGATGAATAAATGATTAATGATATGAATAATGAGTGATAAATAATCATTCATTTTGAGTTTCCCAAATAGGTACTCCTAATTAAAATAATGTTAATGTACGAGTAGTAAGTTGGTAATATTTATTCTGAGACTTTTTAATTTAAGAAATGCCTTTGATATTTATTAATTTGTAAGCTTCAGAGAATCTCATAATAATAATTTCGTGTTGTACTGCCAATCTATGTATTGTGAAATTCATACAGTAAAGTCGAGAAACGCCTTTAAAGACTTTATAAACTTCTGAAGATATTGCATGTTTATTGTATCTGTTTCGGTTATTGATCGATGTAATTTTTATCCTCTATGGACAATTTTTGTAAATTTTTAGGACGAATAACATTATCTGTTCAAGGTGCTAAATAAATTTGTGTCTTTAAATGTATCGGTTCACGTTATAACGTATAAGAAAATTCTCTAGAAATCGCGGTGTTTAGAAAGTTTATTTGCATGTTATATTTTCACTGCATTATGAGACTGAAAGTTACTTACGTAATACGTATATCTATTAGTATAATAATTACTTTAAATAAAGTTAGTAGACAGCGTAGCATTAAATAATAGTTAATTAGCGATATCATGCGTATGTATCATCCATCATTTAATCTCTCAATTTTCTGTTTATATTTGTCATTAAAAAACAGTAATACAAAAAATTATCGTAAATTAATAAGGAAATAATCTAGTACAGTAACAATAAATAAAGAAAAACCATTGTTTTTGTATCATTTATTGAAAGATTCTTTTGGATATTGACTCTGCCTCCTAATTCCAGACCTGACGGTCCGTTCGTACTGTTGTCATTTGCCTCCTAACTACTTCTATATCCTCTGTACACCTTTTACTAGATAATAATAAGATAATTAATGACTGATAGGCCTCTGAGGTACAGGTGTCAGTCCGTGTTGTGATGTATTATAAAGTAAAGGCATCTAAAACTTTTTTATCATTATATCAATCCATAATCATAGACTGATAGTTATCCATCAACTACAAATACTAAACACATCAACAACGATGATAAATTAAAAATAATTCTATTTATCACAGTCACAATGATTAAATGAAGATGACTTTCCAGAATAACAAATCATTTTCTTTTCTATAAAAAATATAAAGACAGTCTATTGAAGATATAAAATATTCATGAAATTCATTGATGTACCTATTAAGCAATGGAGTTTTCCGCGTATACATATATTTCGTGGATTCGTTGTCAACAATTAGATGGATTTGATATGACTGTCAGTGTCATTAAATTATATTTAACGTAGATTTGTATATAAGAATAAAGATTTTGTACACAGAACTGAAAACTGGCTTATCAATTCTTATTTAAGGTAAAAGTAATTTAATTTTTTCAGAAGAATGTAATTGACTTTTTTCTTCATTCGTAAAATTACACAATACGAAACTTCAGCGAGACCTAAAATTATCAATTAGTGTTAAAGTTGATTTCGGTATAAAGACATAATGGTGTCAGACAAAGAATAATCCAGTAAAGGAGGCATAAGGTTCTAGAATTACAAGTTTGTTGTTAAAATGATAGTTTTGTCTAGTTTCCTGGTATGTTTTGAAAACGCTTTTGCTACTGACGTAAAGTAAATTGTTTATTTTATCTTAAGCACATATGGTTAGTTGGTTACATAGGGTATACTCGTATAGTAATTAGGTAGTTGTGAAACTATTAATGCGTTTTATTCCCTCGATCAGATCAGCTCTAGTTCATTGTATTTTCATTGGAACTACATACAAATTATCATTACGTTTTAATTATTTATCACTTATAAGTGCAGATGCTTCACGGTTTTGTCTACCGTTGTGGTGTCTAATAGCAATTTTTATGGTTACGCGAACTTTCTGCGATAATTAAATGTATGAAGCCCTTTCTATGAAATATAATTCCACAGTTTACTTACACAGTGGAACTAGTTTATTTATATTACCTTTAGATGACAGCTGTCCCAGTCACGATTGTCACTATATATGTTTTGTACACTGTGCATAAGTACCAGGTTTAATAGGCCGTGGTAATGAGGTGTGCAAGTGTTTACTTGGAAACGAAAGCTGGTCCAGACTAACGGGTCAGTAATTATGACAACAGGATGTCCTTTCATTGGACTGCACAATGCCAAACTCTAGAATATTTTCTTTTTCTTCTTACGGTTTCATTTGTACTTATAAGATTTAAGATTTTTGGCGATTAGATTTAATTATTAGGAGTAATTGGAAAAATAGATAGTCGTGAACGGTAAGTATACGTACGAGAACTAATTTTGTAAGAAGGATCATAAATATGAAATTGTTTGAAAATGACACATTATGTTAATATTTGTGGTAACGTTATTGCCATCTGTGTTGATTCAATTTGCAAGTTATTGTTAAATTCTTTTATAATAGTTATTGATTCTATTCTTCGACGGGCCATAACAATATGAGAACCGCGTTAAGGTTTGGTTTATAAAATTAAACGGAATTTTAGATTATTTAGTATTAAAAATAAACTTTAATTTTAATAGACAATGAAACACTATATATTTTGAACAAAATAGAAACAATTCTTTTTTATTAGTTTTTCATTGATTTGTTTGGAAATTTTATGCAAATGTAGTGGGAGATAGCTAAACATTTTTGGCATTTATTTTTGAAGATGTGATTGCCTCGAAATAGCTACCGCAAAGTAAATTATTGTTTAGTTTTAGGTAATGTACCTGTATATTGCATATTATAGACGATGTCTATCTTGCTTCACTGTCTGTATGCCTGCTCGGACCCCTCTAATAACATGATTGCTACGATTACCTTAAGAGGTTAAGTACAGTCGAAAAGTCCTAATAGTAAGTACAAAAGATTTCTCCGACATCGTCGGACCATATTTATTGCCTTCTATCGCTTAGGGTCAAACATAATGCAATTATTTTATCATACACTAAAGCAGTATTGACAATTTCTTACAGATTTAAAGTACATGAATATTTAAGCGCTAATACTTTTTTAATTTGCATATTCTTTTATGCGACTGCGCATTAAGAAATGTTAATGTCATTGTAGACTGTTAACTCACGGTGAACTTAATATAATGTAAAAACGTAACATATATAGTATATTTAAATTATTTTCACCTATTGACATGTATTAACATACTTTAAGATTTTTAAAGCGATTACTACGTATTATTACACGTTGGTAGACTAAGTTTTGCTATGAACTAAATTTTCCTGCATATGTAATATGGCAATGTACGTAAGCAATAATTCATTCATAGATTGTGCTATAGAAAATGCTGTAATAATTATGCTATTTTTTGTCAATAAGTCATTAAAGATTGATATAAGGACGGTTAGTATTTTTTAAATATTATGACCTACCTTCTTCCAGCGGACGCACTCGCGTTCACGTCGATTTTATCAACAACCTCTATGAGATTCATTATATCTATGAAAGAATAAGAGAATATGTATTTAAATAAGGAAAATCCGTTGAGTTCTTTTGGAGATTAGCCCGTAGGTACAGACCGATACAAAGGTAAAAAACAGATTGTATGTGCTCTTTTCTAATCGCCCACAATAGTTCTTTTGTATAAAATCATTGAATGAACAAACACTCGCTTTTTACTGATTCATTATATGTATAGAATATATAATTTAAAATACACTTTTGTGGTCGTGTGCAACCGATTAAGACCAGCCTAGGCTGAACTCTGTTCGTTATTATTCATAATATAGATTTAAGGCCACCTTAAATTTGAATTTATACTAAACGAATCTGTTCACTTATCTTAATATAATTTATTCAAAATAATTGTATAGGCAATAATATATTGTTGATTAACTTTCAGTAAATGTACCTGTACACTTATTTTATAGCTTTTTGTCTAAAAGTTATTCAACGCAATTATTGAAATGGCTATAACGTTTTTTATTTCGAAGCCGATTGTAATGAAACAAACACTAAATGTTAAGTTAAGCCTACTACGATACAGTGAAGCCCCCATGCAAATTGGATCAGCCGTTTCTGAGATTAGTGCAAACATACAAAAAAGTAACAGGCAAAGGACGTAAAAAATGTTTTGGGTTCTATTACGTTAATAAAATTCCCCAATAATAGTTTTTCTCAAATATCTTCAATGTATAGACATCGACCAAGTTACATTTTTAAATGATAGTCTATATGCACATATCTATAACTTGTTTTGTGTAGATGAATTGCTTTAAATAGTTTCTTTCTTGCTTGATTTTTATCTATTTTGCTGTAGATACCTGTTTTATGATAAAGTATCTTTTGTATACATCGTAACATTGTCAGCAGTTAGCATATAAGTCCACATTATTTTCTACCTGTTTATATTATCATCATCTTCATCGATAGAAGTGTACGTTCTTTTCGGGTTTAGTCTACTACTATACTATACCACGTTACAATTGATTATCAGCTTAAGAGTCAAAACTTCTTATTTATTATAGCAGCATGTCAGTTATTTATTTATATGCGTTATAACTTTATGATTTGACGAAAATATATAGTGTCATTGAACCAAATTGAGTTCAGTCGCCTGCGCTTTAAAAGTTTACTATTATAAAATCGTGATTTGTTTGTAAATTCTTTGCGACTAAAAATTTGGCATTTAAATGATGAGAAACACAACGAAACCCCGATGGAGAAAGACAATAGAAATTGTTTAACATCCTCACGGATGTAGAATGCAAATGTCTTTCTGATGTTAAAGTGAAATTCTGTAAACACAAAAATATTATTTTCTTGCAATGGGTAAAAGGTAAACACCAATAAATATTTATTAAGTGTTATAACTTTACTTAAAAACAGAATTAGTAACAAATTTTCCTGATCCTGTGATGACAATGATTAGATTAAACGCATCTTTCTAAAAACCCAATTCTGTATAACGTTATATTTTAAAAATAATTATATATATTTTCTAACTATTATTATTGTCGGTGCATTATTTAAATTATAACACGCAATTGAATCATCTTTATTTTACTTTTAATTTTTTCGGTACGGTATCACGCAGTCTCGTGATTTAGATAATTTCAGTTGTTTATGTAATCGAATACAAGAGTTAGTCTACTGAAAACGAGAATTCATGACTCGTAAAACTATTGAACCTACATTGATTGTTTTAAAAAAGTAACTTGAGTATAAGTAATCCTGTGAATCATTTAGGTAAGTAAACCTTTTCGGTAGTTATGAAGGTTCCGATGTTTATAGAATATAGTCGTCATATTTGTATGTAACTTATTAGCAGTCAGAAAAAAAATATTACACTTGAATTTTGTAACCAGCAGGTAGATAGATATAAGTGAGTGCAATGGCCGCGTACAGATTTGCGAATTTATTCAGCCTTGTCAAGTACCGCACGTAAGTGTCCTCACGAGAACTTTATCACTCATGATAAATCAACACTGACCATCGCCCACCGGCATGTTCATTGCATAACTTTCACATTAAAATGCATAAGGGTAACCCCTATCCTCGTTATGTACTATACAAAATTAACTTAATAATAATGTAGTTAAAGTGCAGTTTTAATCATGTTCATGTTACGACCTCTTTGGCAATATCTTCACGGTGACAAGTTTTTGTTATGTGTATCGTGCTACATGTCAAACGAGATTATACAGAGAGAAATTTTCGAGCGTTTGATGGTGGTTGCTGTTGTTAAATTACGTACAAAATTAGTAAACTTTTTACTATTATATATCATCATTCAGTTGATGATCGGTTACTACGATGTCATTAATTTCGCGATCTATTTAGTTATATTCCAAGTGTAGTCAATAATCGTTTATTCAGATGAAATAAAAGATATGATCACTTATAAACTTCATTTAATATCTAAGTTTACAGGCTGTTTCACCTTGCTTTTTATATTGAATCGGCATCCAAATGATTATTTTTTAACTTTCAAAAATGCAAAACCTTACTGTGATATTATAATGATTGCATTTCAATGTTGTTATGTGTCCTTCCTAATATAAATAAATAATCGTTAATTCAGCTATTAAAGGATTTTTTTCAACTAACTGAAGGTCAGTACGAGCCCTGACGAGGTCTTAATAGAAATCTGAACCATCAAGATAGAGATAATGAATCTTTATAAGTGCATGTGAATAATCGTTGCATGCACACAGATATTTAAGTACTAATTACTTCACGCGACAACATTTGGAGCAATAAATTTATGTGAACACTATGCGTGTGTTATACGTTCAAACATTATCAGGGATTTTGGTGTCTAAAGATAACAGATAAGCGGATTTATTCTCATTTTAAATATATGAATATTTATATAAAGTGTGCACGAATATTAGATGTCAAATTCAGTACCTTTGAAGATATACTATTACAGTTTAAATAAACAAGTAAAAACATAGATCACGTCGTGTTTTGCTGTTTTAAAAGCAACAGTGCTGAAGAAAAGTGTAAGCTTAATGTATTTGGTTTTGGTATCCTAACTCCTAAACGAATCGATCGATCTAGATGTAATCTTGATCTCCATCAAAGGTCATCGTCATGATTGAGATCGCCTTAGGTATAAAATATGAGTGATTAGTCGATGGAGATTACTTGAAATCCTAATAACTTCTGTGTAAAAATCATATTCTTGTTAGTACACGAGCAATCTGTTCATAATTCGGAAAACTATTTTAACTATAATATATTATATTATTATTATCCATAACATTTCTAATTTATTTTTTTATAACCCGTTGAATACTCACTCGATCATCTTGTGCAATGAACGAAGATAATAATTAATATTATTAATGGTTTTACCTAACCAGTTGAAAATCAGCCTGATATCATATAATATTTTTTTATAAATGCAAATTTAGTTGCTTATAATTATAATGAATGTAGGTACATTTTGGATGGGCGTCAAATGTGACTTATACGCGTTGGAACATAAAACGCGTTAATTTGCATTTTAATTGATTTTTGATTAAATTATAATGTTTATGGACTCATTCTTTTCCCTGTAAATAGAAGTAATTTAAAAAGGAGATATTGTGTGTGTTGGTTTTTAAATAAACATAAAACATTTGTTTTAAATCTTTTTCTATATGTACTAAATGATAATATCGTATTCCAAGAACTATTTTCATGAAAACTTTTATTTTGATACGAAAATTCGATATATCTAGATTAAATTTAACTAGCGATTACATAAAACTAATCTAAAATATGTCCTGATATCTTGATCACAGTATATTTAGCTACATAAAAATAAATTTGCTGGTTTAAATGGCAAAAAATTGATTAATCAATATAACCATAATTTTTAGCTTTCAAATTAATATACTACTTTAATGAATTATAGTTAATTTTAACAAAGTAGGTAGGTAACTGTAGGGACACTGAGCGTTATTATTTTGAGCGCATTAATATTTGATATTGAATTCAGTTATAAGTTTTATTTCAGTTAATTGTATTTCCAGATACACACTGTATAAAATTATCGCTATACTCTGATCGTTAAAAAATCAATTTCATAGTGTTTCCGAAGCGTAAAGTTATATACGATTTCCACGATAATATTGATTTTATATTAAAAATTACATTCTGATGACGTATTTTTGCGATGAAGCGTATATGCGTTATTAACCCTGTTTATACGCTATAAGCTTAACCGAAAACTTATTGATCGACAAATATTGAATTGACTTTTTTTTTTGTAATTTATATTGATATTTTTTATATTAGAATATATATGATTTTATTATTAAATTATTATTAGATCCCATTAACATAGGTTAAACTATGTAATTATTGTATTACAATGATTTTCTGTTGTTTCAGAAAAAATAAAGTCAACAAGACGTCGCAAAAAGTGACCATGGCTTCACGCAAAGTTGTCGCAGGCTATTCTAGTCATATCATTAATGTCTTTACATTTTTATTAATCTGTAAGTATGTTATGGCGGCTTGATAAAAAATTCAATTTATAAATATTTTTTAAAATCAGCGACTGACAAACTTAACATGCACGTATCTGATATATCACGTAACTGAGCTATAAGACATAATTCTTTTTTTTAAAGAGGGGTTTTAGGCCTTTTGTTTTTTCAAGCTTTCGAAATGTCAAATAGTGATATCAGAACTTACGAATACTACTCCGACATAAGTGTGGCATATTTATGTTAATATATTTCAGAAGTCTGACAATACCGATAAAATATAATAGGAAAATGAGGCTGTTTGAGTTATCTATACTATAATTTTTATATAATTGCCTCCGGCTCTCTGTACAATATATAAAACTGAAGATGCTCAAGGCTCCTCGTGTCATAATGAAATTAATGGCTGGGAGATAGGTGACAGGATTATTAATATGAATGTAATTTCAGGTATACCATTCACTTATTGTCAAATAAGTGAAATGAAAGTCGACGTGAAAACGTTAGATCTTCTGGTGGGTGAGACACATCTATTTAAACTAACCCAAATGTAAGTTTTTTTTGGAAATTATACTTTTTATCATTAGTCTTATAAAAAGAGAAAAACTGAGTACCCCTTGCACTTTTATTTATGTTTGGGTGGTTTCAGAACATTAATGATACTTGGAAGAGTGATCTTACTTTCTTTAGCTTCTCTAGTTGAATTATATATAATAGTTTATCTATAAAATAGTTTCCATGGAATAAATAAATCTTACCTAATCTCCGCTAAAAAGATACTTGATAGCATGAAAATCTATCCTTACACCTAGTTTGTAACTAGGTCGAGGTTTCGATTTTGTTGTGGTTTGAATCTCTATGTTTATAATCATTTGAAGACTACGCAATAAGCGAGTTATCACATTTTAGATCACATGGTTTTAAATATTGTTTTTTTTACATATGTACGATAGATATACTTCAAAATTCATTTTTATACAAATTTGAGGTGTACCGTTTCATAATCTATTCTTATATGACTTTATTTTTGTATTTATTTTGGATTTGATAGTCTGTAAATTGTAATAAAAAATCAGAGAATAAAAATAAAATCGGAATCAGCGATAATTCCATTAATATAGCTTAGTAATAATATTAATTACATTTTTGTTTATTATGCTGCTTAAATCAATTATTTCTTTCTATGGTGAATAAAAGCTGTTAAATTTCAGTGGGGAATACAACGAGACACTAACAGTGATTCCACAAATACAACATCCAGATATAGTGCAATTTGTGCCAGTCACTATCTCGATACCCGGAACGGAACGACCGAATACAACCGCAGAACTATCATATGATATATGCGCTTATGGACGGAGTCCAGGACATTCTGAAGTGACATTCGATGCGTCACCTAGTAATATTATTAAGTAAGTGTCATAAACGTATTTATTAAGAAACCACAACGTCTTCTGATACTAATAGTTTGTGTTCTTAAATCCAAAGGAACAAACTTAAAAACAACAGCGAAAATTTTTGTTCGTTTTTTTAATTCCAAACGAAAACTGGTCCTAAGGGCCAATTAAATATAACTTATTAAATATCATGTAATCATATAGATAATGTAAATTTATTATAAGGCAACTTAACGGTCGTTAAAGTAACAAGTATTTAATTTCAGCTTAGACACATTATTCATGCGTATAACAGTGATGCACTCGAAAGCGATATACGTGATCTCGTATATTATGGGCTGGATATATTTCGTGGCTTGGTCCGTCTCGTTCTACCCGCAGATTTACATTAACTTTAAAAGGAAAAGTGTAGTTGGCCTCAACTTTGACTTCTTAGCTCTTAACCTCATGGGATTCACTATGTATTCTTTGTTCAACTGTGGAATGTTCTTCTCAAGGGAAATTCAGGTAATAATTTTTATTTATATACCTTATGATCGATGTATTTTACTGATTTCTATCGTAAAACAACATATAATATTAGAATTTGTAAAGTAAAGTGTTTATTCTATGTAAACTTTGAGTTGTACCAAATGTTACACTTGGGCGTTTGCATTATAATATGCTTAAAATAGATTTGAAGCCGTTTCATGTCTAGTTAAGCAATATTATTAATCTTGAGGGTTCTTTATTCTAGCACCTAAATCAAAATAAATAATATATTTTCATTTCAGGTCGAATATTTCAGTCGTCACCCACGGGGTTTGATCCCTGTTCAAGTGAACGATGTATTTTTCTCTCTTCACGCTGTATTCGCGACAGTTATTACTATTGGACAGTGCATTGTTTTCGAGGTACGTTATTATATTAAAAAAAATCTGTAATCGTAAGGCATTGCTTGAATTTTTATTCCCAATAAATATTATTTAGTTTAACTGGATATAGTATTTTTCTTAAAATAAAATATTTAGATAAGTTATAAATAAAATGGCTGAATAAAGAAAATAAGTCTTCATAGTTGTATTTACAGTATTTTTAAACATAAGGTGGAGTGAGATAACTATAGCACCCATTGCTTGCATTATGTGCATTTTTATTGAAATAAAATTCAGGAATGGAACATTTATAATATTAATTGTCTCGGAGTTGCATTGACACCCCTTTGGGTGGGACTTGTTATTTATTCGAATTTAAAACGTTATAAGCAGTAAGTAATGAAGATAATATGTTACAGTGTGCAGATCAGCGGGTATCGATGACCGGTCGTGGAATATTATCTGTATTCTTTGGTGTCGTTATAGTAACAGCGAGTCTGGCGGCGGCAAACGTATTAGAATGGCTTGACTTTTTGTATTACTGCAGTTACATCAAACTGTGCATCACACTTATTAAGTACATTCCTCAGGTGAGTAAGAGTAACATAGAAAAATCGTTAAATCTTTAGCTATCAAGAACAAGTTAACAGCGTCTTCGTTCTATAGTTATTTTACTTTCAGCGACTTTCTACTAAAGACTTATCATATAGCAATGATTTAGATTTTAGTGTCTAAGAAGGAATTATTCCTTCGAAAGAAGCGTTTCTAATTTTAAATAATTTCAGATTACATTACAATTGGGAAAATGAAAACATTTCTATAAATTAAGTAAAAAATGTGTATTGCCAATAATGTTATCATCCACTTAATATTCAATTAGCTTAATGTTCCCTTGAGGTCAAGTGCCAATTTTGACCGGTTAATATTACGGTGCATGAATTTGTATAAGATTGTAATTTGTTGGCCACGTGAGTCAGACGCTATCAAAAATATACGCTTGCAATGGGTCTATAATTCTTTGTTTTTTAGAGATTTTCATAAATAATAATGACCTGGATGCATTTAGTCCTAGTTTTTTACTCTGAATTAACATATCTATTTCTACTATAGTCAAGCAATTTTTGGTAACAATTGTTTTAATACAGTTTAGATGTTCTTATTCCACGTTTTTATTTGATCATATTTCAGGCGTACATGAACTACAAGCGTAAGTCGACAGTTGGTTGGAGTATCGGCAATGTGTTCCTGGACTTTGTTGGTGGTTTCTTCTCTATCCTTCAGATGACACTGAACGCGTACAACTACAACGATTGGATCTCGTTCTTCGGCGACGCGACCAAGTTTGGTCTTGGCCTCTTCAGTTTGGTCTTCGATATATTCTTTATCCTACAGCATTATGTATTTTACAGGTATGTGCGAGTTTATAATCGTTTCTCATATGAAATGTAGACTAAACTAATTTTACTGAAATATTTCAACGTAATTCAAGTTGACTATCGTCTTGAAATTAACAATAAATTATTTTATAAGTATGTTAAAATTAGTTTAGCCTTAGGTTATGTATGGAGTTCGTTTTGCGGGGTGATATGGGTTTGGTTTTTGGTATATGTTTAATGAAGCATTAAAGAAAGTTAAGGGTTAACTTGACTTTGAATTTTGGAATATCCTGTTAGTCATTGAAAACTTTGCATTCCATTCGAATTTCAAAAAACTGTTATCGTTTTAAATATTTTTATTTAATGTTAAATATTGTATCTGTTTTGATGTTCGAATGTTCAGTTCATGTCTATTTGTCTGTTCTATTCATCTATGTCTCTTTCACGCAGTTTCTCCTTTATCATGTCACTGCTTACTTACAAAATATGAAGTCATTCTTATGACCAGCGATCTCGGTTTATTGAGTGATCATAAAAAATAGAAAGCTTCACTTGCCTAGTTAATCTAAACTATCGTTTAAATCATCCTATAGTTATATCGAGTTATTTAACTTGAATAATCAAATATTATTTTATAAGGGTTAAGGGTAACAGTTGTTTTCGTGACAATACTTGATATAAAGCTTTTACTACTTTTAAGAATGTCTAACTGAGTTATAATGTGTGCGTTTTATAGTTGTGGCTTTTGTTTTTTATTTTTGGTGTGGTCTTACATAAGTTTAAATATTACCAATAAACAATACTCGAGAACGTGTTGGGGCGAATTTGAATTCGTAATAAGGACAATGAAAATTGGATTAGGAAATCCTGAAATGAAAGCAAGAAGTTCTAGAACAAGCTAGACCATTATCTGCATGTAAATGAAACTTTGAAGTAAGAAGATATTAAGACTCATACGTGGAACATATTAATGAATTTTGTAAAATTACAGAGATTAATCTTTGTGTTACGTAATAATGTAGACCCACAACATAACGTCTTCAATACTTACACTTCTATAGTATACTCGAAGTGTTCATCAAACCAGCTTGAATTCTGTCGCAAATATAAATAACGCTTAAGAATGCTTTAATCAAATGTCTATCGAAACGAGCAATTGCAGCAGTTTGTAAGAGAACAATCGTTAAGAGCATTTCCGAAAATCGCTTTGTATGTGCATCTTCTGTATCTGATCCGCGAATGAATATTTCAACTACTACTATACTACAATCACCAGTATCTACATGAAATATTATCAAGTGATTTATGTGGGAGCCTTTCATCATGAAACCTGAACCTTCATGAGGACTAGCTTTTTGGGATTTTAGATGCTTTGGGATACAATAAAGAAATGTATAGGGATTAAAAAAAATCATTTTACGGAAATTTCAGAGAACACAATGATTATTTAACCGTACGCAGTCATGATGATGTTTGGAATTTGATGAGCAGTGGTGATGAAGCGTTTTTGGTGCATTTGTGGTATGTATGGTGATCGAGTTATTCGGAAGTATTACGGTTTGAAGCGTTTGTATTTAGAGTTTAGATTTTTAGTCTATATTTTAAGTTAGTTATGTTTTAAATATCAAGAATCAGAATGATCGCAGAAAATTCCACATGCACTGCATTCTTTTAACACCCGAGTTAAGGACACATTCAATTGCACGCGTATGGTAAACAATCTAACCAAACCCGTTCCAATAGCCTCTTTTAATAGCCAAAGAAACCTAAAACTATTTCTGCACGTCTAAAGAATAATGCCAAGATGTATGCTATAATCTATATGGGTGATTATAATTCATTGTTTTTGTATCTGTCTTTTTCTCACCGTTTGAATTGTATACGCCCGTATTTGACTTATTTTATTAAAGCCTTCTTTCTAGTAATGTGTGGTTTTGAATACTATGATGAGTCACATATGGGACAAATTTAGTACCTACTTTGGATGCGATCGACTAATTTCATAGATCGTCAATTCTCGTGCACAGTACATTAAATAAAATAAGTCAAATTCCAACAATATGTAGACTATAGTTCTATAGTAATATCACTCCTTATGTTGCCGTATTTAGTTTTTTGTTATTTTATTTAGGTACGTCGTTTAGTTTTCGCCTCAGTAGTTTAGCAGAGGTCAGATTTTCTAAAATTTAATCTTTTTTTTTTTATTTTAGGAACGGCGAAAAGAAATACAACATGGACGTTAAGGTGTAACGGAAAAAGCAAGACACTGCCATAATTATTTAAGTTTACCCATTTTCAAATTAATCGCGCAACCGACTCTAATTTTTTTTTAATATTTATAATATAAATAATGACCGCTAAGATATACTGAAAGAATTTAAAGAATAAAATTAAAAATTTTAATTTCCTTTGGAGTCGCTAACTCTTTACAATATTGAATAGACTGAATCTTACTTTTATATAGAAATTTATGATTTACTATTGAAATATTTATAAAGTAACAGCTTTTCTGTTTTATTTGAAACATTATACAAAAAAAATACTACGTGTTTTGTTTTAGTCACCAATAACTCATTCAATTCAGTGACAAAAGGGTGTTTAAAAACGAAAGACATTTTTATATATTTTTGTTCCTAAAGTGTTGTGCATATCGAATTTTATTAGAAATTAATATATTTTAATAGGATGTTATGAATTTTTATGTTTGTATTGATCTGTGATGACTGAACACATTTTATATTAAAATGTGTATAAATAAATTGCATTTTGATTTAAAACGTAATACCCTGCATATCACCTTTAAAACCTATTACAATTTTTCTTATTTTGATTCTGTTCCGGTTTTTATTAAAATATTGTAAAGTTTTTGTTTGGACAATAAATTAGTCTTTATTTTGCGTTGTTTTATTTATATAGTTTCCAAATTAATGTAAATTATACCATAGTATTATCGCATGAGAGTTTAGCATGAGGATTAAAACGTGGATTGGAGTTCCTAGCATTTGAAGCAATTGCTTAATATGACATCTGTCGTTATTTAAAGCAGAGCTTACAAATTCTATTAAGATAAGTCTAATATTCGTCAATTTATTACTTTAGTTTAATTAGTGCAGGTAAGGCGATTTTTCTTACCTATAACCGTTTATCCATTTCACTCTCATCGGTATTGTAAGCATTTTGTAGTTTTATACATTTATGTTCTTAAATAGACATTCTATGCATATTAAGAAACTACATTATGTCTGCTATATCATATTTAATGTAATAAATATACTGGAACGATATATTACTTTAACTAGAGCTAAGTTAAAATGCATACAGCGAATATTTTTCTCTTAATAATAATTCCATATAAATCAATTATACGTTCCTTACAGCAATATTAGATATTAAATTAAAATAAAATTACTCCTTCAGATCACTAAATGATTCATTAATGGAGAACAGACCATGTTTAAGAACACTAAAAAGCACATAGAAAAAATTAAAAAAAAACACCCATAGGATCTTCCATCATTAAATCGGCTCAAAATTCTTGTTTTGTCAGAACATATAGTGTCATTTACAATTTTAAACCAAAAATATATAGTTAGTTACATGTGTAGCTGGTAGATTCATATAAATGCTCTAAACTTTTGATAATTTAATGTAGTTGTTGTCGAATTGTCTTGAATGAGGTGCTAGTTCTACCATACTAGAAGGCACATTCTAGATTATTTGATGTATAGCATAGTTTTCTTATTTATAAAGAATGTTCTTTGGATACAAACCTATAGACGAATATCTTAACTACTGTTGGTAGGTTGTTATGTTAAGAGATTGAAACAAATGAGAAATATGAAACTAACATAAAATTTCACATTAAATCAATCATTGTATTGAAATTAATTATTAATATCTACATAAAACAATGATATAATAAGTGTCTTATAATCTTGATTGCAACTTTACAAGGTCATAAGTCAACTCAATTTGACATAAATTTTATACAATGCAAAAATGCCTTCAAAACCCTCGTACTACATTTTACCATTGTTTATATTGTAATGTCATTCATTTATTTTAACTGCACAATTTGTAAATTCATTGCCAATACGTTTTCCTTTTTAATCAATGCATTTTATTAGTAATAAAATTACAAATAAATTATGTTAATTCTGTATATTTCAGCGTAGTCGTTAAGAAAATATCTTAACACCTGTAAAAGGTCATATCTCATTTTGTATAAATAAATCTGAGACAAAAAATAACAATTATCTTAAATTAAACTGGCCTTAAACAGTTTCTAATCATTTCAATTTTAATATATTAAGAGTGGTGCTAGAAAGATTCTGGCCTATTTCACTTTTGGATTCGAAGGATAATCTGTCTTATTTTTACATTTAAATAATTGAAAAATATTCAAGAATTGATTGAAAGAGTAAAAAACTGGAGTTTAAAAAAACATTAATCATATAATTACAAAGTGCTTTACAGTTTTAAAATTCATGTCGTAAAGGTATTATTAGGACACTGTTCTAAAATCTATTTACTGTAAATTTTTCCATCTTTTCTAATTGTCAATGTATCTGTGAAAGATGGATGCGAGAGATCTTATAAAAAAGTAAGGGTAATTATCGTTATTTAAATTTGATACACGTTTAACTATTTATCATAGCGCGATATCATGTCATGTGAATATTTACTTACTACTTAAGTCTAACGCAAATAAACCGAAGAAAAGTATTATGTAAATACATATATTAAATTGAGTATGTAAATGTTTTGAGCATTCGAACGACCGAGAAAACCCCAATGCAGGTACATATTATTCAAAAGATCGTTCTATCTTTAATAATCGCGCCTGAAAAAAAATAATTTATACAAAATATTATGTATAATCTGTGTAGCATTTGAAGATATTCCTTTTTAATTTTTAAAAAGGAGGTACAATTTTGACATGTTTGTTTTTGTGTAACTGCTGTGGCATCATAGCCTATAACAAATGAGCTGATTTTAAGGTGGTGTTTTTTTTGAAAGCAGCATGATATTTCTAAGCTATAATTTATAAAGATATATCCAGACGTTGGATGATTAGTACTTATTTACCAACTAACAAATTGTATTTTTTATGTATGTTCCCAATAGAAGTGAATTAAATAAATGTCAAAGCATGTCTTGATACTATAATATTTTATCTTCTGAAAAATCATCTTTTCGTGAAATTTATGATTTCATAGTGCTTTATACAAAAAAGGGGCAGTTATATTATACATATTTAGCTTTACTAACATATTAGAAGAATTAAAATAAATAATTAGTAGTTTTGATCATAGTAATTTTGAACACAACTCAGTTGCTGTCGTTTTGATATTAATATACTGTTTTCTTTCAGTACTTTATACCTGTAATTATCTTTTCAGGAATGCGAGATATATCCTACTTCCGGGCACAAGCTACGCTCCGGAAGAACTAGAGAATGACGAAGGTTTTAATGAACAAGATCCCAATGAAGTTAGTTACCAAGCAGGACCAGCATAGAATAATATTTCTAATTTTTGGACCTGATTAGGTACCAAGGAATTATAAACAACGATAATAACAGTTCCTAATGATATGGATACAAATATTTATAACGGAACCATCTTCGTTAAACGAAGCTTCCCGTTAAGGCTGTGGTATATAAGCGAACGCTATTATTACGGCGTTTGATTTATAACTAGACACTGTTCGTGTCTTTCGTATGAACTAGAGATTATAGGAGTAGATGACACTAATAAGATCAAGGGTGAATGAAAGACTTCAGAAACTATTTGTTTATTCGTGACGTTATATTTTGAGTCGAAATGGACTTAGTGATTTCGTGATGACAAGTAATAATTAATAATTTAATGGAATTTTGAAGGACAGTGTATGGATTTTATGTATATGGTGAAAAATTGAAAAACAATGAATGCCTTTAAGGAGTTAATACTGTTTTAACTATTCATAGTTTTAAACATGAACGCAATTCATTAATAATGAAATGAAAATGTTATTTTACATATCTGAAAACATTTTCTGTGATTAAAATGTTCAAAGTGATAATTTGTGATCATGCGGAAAATATATATCTAATATAATTGTCTAGTAGTAAAAGGTATATATAATTGATTAGGGTGGAGAAAGCAATAAGACAGATGTGAAGCAATATTTATATGATATCTGAGTTGATATATATAATTTATCAAAGGGTAAACAAAGTGAAGAACCTTTGGAGTATATAATATAGACTTTGTAGGGATTAAACCAGTATTGCGGCGTGATATATGGTAATAGTATTCTTAGTTTATACCAAATATTGTTTCTCTAATATCTTTGCTGTTATGATTCATAATGTAAAGGAATTTGGCGCTCCAAATATCTCGTATGTTGGTTCTGTACTACTAAGGTGTGAAGCCTATATATTCATTAAATACGTTAAACACACGGGGAGTTAAGTTTTGTTAGATATCTTCGCCGATGTTATCTTCTTGGCCATGTTATGAAGTAAAATCATTATACTTCTTAGTAATAAATGTATCAATAATACAAGGTACTCGACGATTAATTTCAATCACTAAAATTTTCGCTATATTTGAAGGAAATTATATCTTAGGTTAAAGAACTTGGTTACATTTCGTATTAGTCTTTTAAGTCTACTTAGGTATTATATTTCTATACGTTTTTCTTATATGTACAACTTTCATACTTCATTCATAATCCTTAAAAGTATTACTGGGTATTTATTTCGATGTACCTCAACCATAGCACAATTTGTAATAGAAGTCTGTCTATATTTATCTTGTATTTACAAACATACATTTGAAGGCTAAGTATTTGACAGGTATTATATTTACACAAAACTGATATACTGGACTGTTGTATATATTTTAATTTTATAGTTTTAATATTATAGATTTATGATTTTTAACAATTTATATGTTTTAAAAATATATGATAAAATTAAGACATTTTTAATTAAAAATAAATGGTTTCTGAATCATGAAAAAGTTGATACGTAGAAATGTTCGAGTGTTAGAGAGTTATATCTTATGTTATATCAATGACTTATATAAACATATTTTTATTCAATATGTGCTTAAAATTTTTGTCAATTAACTTGTATGGACTTAGTCGTTTTAAAATTCTTCTCAATTGGTGATGAGAAGATTGTGTCCAAATTTGTTAAGTAATAGATTTCGTAAGTATTTAATATAAGAAATAATCTGTTAATATAAGAAATGTTAGAACAATTGTAGTGAAGCTGAAAAGAAGTTCAAGATGTGTGCCTTAATCTATGCTTATATTATGGAAATAAATGTATCTCTAGGTTATGTTATATTTGTAATCATTAATAATAAATTGTTATTCTAAATTTGTTTTTTTATTATAAAGTGGTCTATTGTTCTTATTGCTAGAGTAATAATTAATAATTTTGTGTATTAAACTTCTACACAAATAAAATATTACAGTTTATATTAAATTGAATACCGTAAAAAAATGCTCTTTAGCTAACTATACATACTGGAGCTTTATATTTTTCTTCAATTGTTACAAATATTTTTTTATTACAATATTCTGTTTTATTATTCTTTTATTATAGTAGAACACTTGTATGTTACCCGAATAAGAAAAGACAATAAAGCATTGGTTCGTATTTGCAGATATATGAAGCCTATTATAAGACCCATTGCATCAATTAAAAAATGTAATAAAACCGACGATATTATTTCAAGCAAGTATGAATTGAAAGCTCGAAAATGGTATTTTTCGGGTTCCGAAAGAAAAATAAGTGTTCAAAGAATTGACAGGGGATTACGACCACGTAAAAGAGTGAAACGTTTGTCTCATAGAATCAAAGGTGGCATGGGTGTCTCTGTCAGCTTCACTTGAGAAATCATAAGTAAGTAGTTTCTGTTATTCGAAGTGTCAATTTGGCTCATATTCCTGTCATCTAAATGGAAACACATCGTATACCTTGTATGATGTGTAAGTTTCCTTAAACCATACGGTTATTTTTTTTTTTTCGCCTAATAAAAGTGTCTTTTAGTAACTTAAATATAACTGCCATTTATATAATATACTAGCTGACCCCGCAAACGTCGTTTTGCCACATAATAAAAGGGGTTGACTGTAGAGGGTTGAAAATTGGGGGTTATATGTATTTTTATATGCTGTATCTTAAAAAAATGAAAAAAACATTTTCGTCCAAAAATTTAAAAAAAAGTTTAAGGGTGAACAACCCTTATCACTTAGGGGGATGAAAAATAGATGTCCGATTCTCAAGCCTACTGAATAACTATAT
>JAOSYY010015177.1:0-20702 GCA_025727935.1 Hebomoia glaucippe
TTCGAAGTAAATCGCTAAATCTCGTCGTCACTATTTCACAAAACACGTAATTGTACTGACAGTGACGTTTAATGAGGCGTGACGTCATGCCATATGATCGGTGCTTCAGTCAAAATAGCCGATTGCAGTATTTTAATCTCTTAATTTATTAAAAATCTTAATGATCTCATTTATTTAAATAAAAGCATATCAGTATTTCAAATCGTTTGTGTAGCTATTTGACGCTGAAATCATTAAATCTTTGATTTTTGTAAGTGTCGCCATGCCTATTTTCTGCTCTAGATTATATGAAAGTTGCTCTACTCGCCATTGTTATTGCTGGTGTCGGGTTCTTGCTTCACCTGCTGCTGGATTTGCTGGATCAGCCTGCGCTGGTCGTCGTACATCGTCGATTGCTCTAAAATTTGCTCTGCTTATTTCATTAACTCAGATTTATTGCACGTAAATAAATTATTGTTCGATAACTTGATCTTTTGTCTGGACGCTATTGCTCTTTACGTTTCAAAAATAAAATGAAAGAAATTTGTAATGCTATTTAAAATGCTACAGGGGGCTCTATGTGAACCTGCAACTTACCAATGCTCTCCTTGCTGCCGTCGAAGAACTTCTCCTCTTCAGTGTTGAACTCTACTTCTTGCTTTATCTGGTTTTCATCGAAAAAGTTCTGGTTTTCATTCACTCTGAAATATATACAATTCTCGTGTCATAATGTTCGTTCCCATACTCCTCCGAAACGGCTCAACCGATTCTTACCAAATTTTATATGCGGATGCAGTAGATCTTAGAATCGGCTACTATTTATTTTTCATCCCCCTAAATTAGGTTGTCCACCCATTTATGATACAGCATATAAAAATACATACAACCCCAAATTTTCACCGCTCAACAATCAACTCCTAATTTTTAATCGCAAAATATTTAAGTGGCAAAACGAAGTTTGCTGGGTCAGCTAGTAATCTATATGTATAAAAGAAAATCTTGCTAGTTACACTATAACTCAAGAACGGCTGAACCGGTTTGGCTGAAAATTGGTGAGGAGGTAGCTTCTTATCCCATTCCAGTGGGATTCGCTATAAAACACGGGACAACAAAATACGACTGACACCTAAACGTAATTCTGCCTAGGGTTGAAAATTTGACACAAATATTAAAATTGATATTGGCATTAATTTAATTTATTATCCTAATAAAAAATCTGCTCATTTATTGCCTCTAAGGGAAAACGGAATTCGCCGGGTCAGCTAGTATTACTTAAAATTACCAACATGGCCATTTAAGCGCCACGAGGACAGAAATAATTTATGGTGAGTAGAGCAACTTTCAGATCATTTAGCCTGTTTTAGGGTAGGTTATGAAGAACCTTAGCCAAGCCAGGCCAGAGGGTAAATATTACCTGTGCTGCTCCTGCAACAGCTGGAGGTTCTGTTGCTGGTTCCTCAACATTTCCACGCTGTCCGGATAATAAAACTCATAATCGATTTTGTGGTAATCTTTCTCCGTGTTTATGAAGTTATCGTCTTTGTGAAAGTCCTCGCTTTTCCCGAACTCCGCGTCGCTCTTGAAGTCCATGGCTTTATCGAAGTCTTCGGTTTTCTGATAAGCTGAGTTCTCTATGCTCTTCTCGAAGGTCTTCTGAAAATCTGACGGCTTCTGGTAGTCGATGCTCTTTCCGACACTTGCATCGGTCTTCTGGTAATCGATATTTTTGTCGAACGAACTACTTTTCCTATCGAAAGCGTACTTTTCGGCCTCCTTATTAAACTCGTCGGCAGTCTGTGGGAGATACTCTTTACTTTTCATGTAATCGTTTGGATACACCTCGTATTTGTCCGTATCGTAATTGATGGGATTCTCTTCGTCTGTAATCGGGTCTGTTTGCATGATCGCGTCTTGTTTTTTTGGTTTCTCGTTTACCTGAACGTTTTGTGGGGTCGGAGTTAAGCCTTGAAGACGATATGCCAGCTGAAAGATTGGATTTTATAGCGTATTTAGAATTAAAATAAATGGACAGCCATGGTTCATAGGAGATAAAAAAATCTATTGTTAGAACTCGAGCGTTTTTCAAAATCGGTTTAGTCGTTCTGAAGTCCACACAAATTTTTATGTGTACACATATAAATATAAAAATACATACAATAGAACCCTGCGGTTCAGTGGTAGGAGCCTGCTCCGGGGTCGGCGCTGACGACTCTTGGCTTGGGGTTTGACATTCCGTTGTTGACCATTTATCTAGCTCGCTGCAATATAACACACACTATTACAAACCACATTCAAAACAATTCAGCGATTTAAGATATAATGATTTCGTATATAAATATTTTCCAGAGTCTATACAAAACTTCATCGATTTTGGATTCACAATCATTCACAGACTGTATTTTTGTATTTTTAGTCTTATAAATGTCTAGACAATATGTTATCACAATCGCCACAGCACCTGTGATCTTCCTCCTTCTTCACCTCCCTGTACTTGACCGTTCTACTCTTGCGGATGACCATCACCGTACCATCTGGGTTCAGCTTGGGCAAGTTCTGCGTTGGCACAGCATCCTTGCTGAGGGTCTTCCATTGGCCTGGTAGAAACGAGACACCCATCAATACATATAATAATACATCCATCTCTCCAAAACAGCTGCCGGAGTTAGGTGACAATATAGTACATAAAATCAACACGAGTAAAACCTCAGGACAACATAAAATATGATTTTAAAATAAAACCAAAATGCATATTGTGACTAATATTCTCGGATACTGGTTTTCCTACAGCACAAAAATATTTTAATGCATATTTATAATTTATCAAAAAGTAGCTATATGCGGCTGGTCGACTTCTATCCTTCTTCTAAATTCAAACAATTATTCATGGCTTTTAGGTATCAACATGGATCCTAATTAACTTTCTTGTTTCCTAAATTTTAATCTAAAAGCTTTTAGCTATACGTACACTATAGTGTGTTTGTATTAAAGTGTTTTTCCTCAATGCATACAAAGTAACAAAAATTATACATTTTTTGTCTGTCTGTCTATTACAGCAGACTTATTTAAAAACAGCTCGACCTATTTTTTAAGGACTCACGACAGGTGGCTCAAGTTAAAATGTTCTCATGATTTTCAATTATCATAACATATCTATACTAATATTATAAACTGATTGTAACTTCACATAAAAACAGATTTGTGTTATTTGAAAAATAGATATTCCCTGGATCAACATAGTAATTCTCTAAATACACGTAATTTTAGTGATATTCTAGACAATGTTGTGGCTAATGGCTACTATATTAATAACTAGTTTTTGCCAGCGGCTTCACTTGTGTACATTTCAATTTTACTTTGTAAGGAAATCTAATTTTTAATAAAATTTAATATAGCCTATAGTCTTCTTCAATAAATGTACTATCCAACACTGAAAGAATTTATTCAAATCGGACCAGCAGTTCCTCAGATTAGTTTGTTTAAACAAACAAACTCTTCAGCTTTATAATATTTATATACATAAATTATCTTGTACAGATATTTTTTAATTTTTAGTGTTAAAAACAATATTCAAATCACTATTTATCTATTTTGTAGTTCTGTTGATTTTTAATCCTTAAGCTCTGACTCCATTCTATGTTCGATATGTTGGAATTATAGTGCATTATCATATACGCAATAGAGATGGTGAAAATTTCTGGTCACTTATTCCATTGGACTCCACATTGAAGGCTTATTAATTTTAAAGTCATTTAAGAATAGCAAATTACTACGTAGCATATAAAAATAAACATATAAAAATATAATAAACACAATATAAAACAACTTTGTATTATGATAAGAGACTTTTTGATAAGTTATTATATAATAAACACTGTCTACATAAATAATGATATATGTATATAAGACCACTTTTTGATGTTTTCACCAGATTGTTTGCATAAAATTAGTGTTTATACCTTTTAACATCATAAGGCTACAGTTCTAACCACCGTTGTAAAAAGTTATGTGCACTCCTTTTTAAGTTTGATTCAAAATATATAGAAATAAAAATGACTGTTATTATAAAACATTTCTTTATTTACCTGTATATCATTGCATATGACTCAATTTAATCTGGGAAAACCCCAACAGTTTTCTTTCGGAGGAGGAAAAACATCTCAATGCATATAGCAATAACTTTTATACTTTTGATTTGCATAAAACTTGTAACAAACATGTAACATTTTACCTCAAATGCAATAAAATAATAAGAATAAATAAAAAAGTATGTCGATATGATGAATTCCAATTAGACATGAAAAAACTGAGACTTATGAAAGTCAAATGTGCATAAAAGGCAAATTCGTTTTGTTAAAGTCAACCGACAAAAAGCGTACGCAATTACATGAGTCACGTTTCCTCCGAATGGAAATTTAAGAAATAAATATATAAGCAGGGAAAACCCCAAAATACATGTATTCTCACCCATAGTAGTAACATTGTAATCCGCTTGAGTGAAATGTAAACTACAAACTTTGGAGTATTTTGTTACGGGTTTCATCCGTTTAAGAATCACATTCCATTTGGCTTCCATTACTTTGTCGCGGGGGAAACGGTGGAATTTCACGTTCTTCGTTTTACCGGCCAGCGAAGTGCATTGTGGGACAGTGCAATAATAACCCATAGTAACAACAATTCTTTGTTTTGAACAACCTTTCAATTGATGTCTGAATTTTCACGTGCTGTCATTTATTATCGCAACGACGACCCCGGGCACTAGACCGCCGTCAAAACTTAGGATTTCTTGCAAAACTTTTCACGTTTATTGTAATCGGAATCATCACACAACAGCCTTGAAATATTTGACATGTATTTTGCACCTTTTTTTCCCTTCCCCACTTTTTCAGAATGGCTAATTTTCGTTCAGAACATCAGAGATTGCAAACACAGATAAGTACTGATTTATAAAAGTCAACAAACCGCAGTCACAGACTACGAATTTTTTTATCGGATACTTCATGTGTCTAATATTATGCAAATTTCACTTTTTAAAGAGGTTTTTTATAAATATTCAAAAGTGGATTATTCAAAGAACGTATATACATAGTAACTAACACTCTAAAAACGTGCGGAAGAATATCATTCCAAAGTTCGCTAAGCTTCATTACTATTGGATAATCTGTCCGTGATTATTATACAAGTTCCATAGATCCACAACACTAGACCGACATTAAGATTTAAACCAATTTTGAGGTTTAATGGTTCTTGTGTTTAAATTATTAATTATATTCAGTCAAGTACGCCGAACGACGAAAATTTTGGATCAAGTCTGGTATTTGGTAGCACTGTACACTTATACATGTTAAACTATGGTCTTTTTAGCTGTCATCTGTCAAATAAAATAATTATTAATCATGTCGGCGATTTACTTGTATTTACGCGCGGCATTGTTTGTTTTCGTTTTGACCATTGTTGCTATTTGAGATAAACACTTTCCAAAGAACTTAATAGATATGATACAACTGAGAAGCGTTAGCAGTTAACAATGCCTTATTACTGCACTGTACCGAGATGTACGTCTATGGCAGGAAAAGCAAAAAATGTTTCTTTCCATCAGTTCCCGAGGGATCAGGAGTTGGCTAAACTCTGGAATCAAGTGCTCAAAAGGGGGAAGCCTTATACTAAATATTCAAAAGTGTGTAGTTTACACTTTAAACCTGAAGATTATACGATAACAAGCGCTCAAAAAAATAGAGGTAAACAATAATCATGTTGTTTTTTTTGTATACGCTTAGAAATCCAACTCTTTATTAAACTAAATATCCATACAATTTAAAATTGTATACAAACATCTAGATTTAATTGTTATTGCATTTTAACTTAGTGATTTCATTATTTTGTTATATGGAAATGATATGATTATGTATCATTAGGTAGGTATTAAGTATTTTTGGGCTTTAATTGAGTAAATGGTAGCAATTTGAATTTCTAAATAACTAATGAGTTGATAGTGTTTTCTTCCAACATAATGGACAAGTAAAATATGAGAAAGATTTATTCTATATCAGCAACAAACACATAACAAGTGCTACATATCATTACTTTACAACAGTCAATAATACACTCAGTATTCTTATGTACACAATACCAAAGTTTCTATATCAATGATAAGTAGAGATAAAAAGCATTTTTCAAATTTAGTTTAGCCAGTAATTAGATGTTATTTCTGGTATCTCCTTAACAAGTGCCATTTTTTTCAAGGTCAGTGGAGAACACTTCGTAAGGATGCAGTGCCATCACAGAATCTGCCATCAGAATCTCCAACAGATGACTGGCATAGGAGGAATAGCAGTCCATTCCAATCAAATATGGACATTAATGCTAGTGTGAGTTATAAAAATGAAAATACTATTTGTGGCATTGCTTATTGTTGCCTATGAGCGTAAATAAAAATTGAATACAAAATGGAACATTAGAACAGATTGGCACATCTGAAGATTATTACACATAATACCATTTTAAATTGAAGTTTATGTACTATACTAGGTGATCCAACAAACTTCGTTTTTCAAATCCGACCAGCGGTTCTTAAGATTAATGCACTGAAATAAACTTCCCCACTTTATAATACTAGTATAGATTATTTGCAAGCTGTGATTCTCTATAAACATGATAAAAATTTAATTCTGTCCGTTCTAATGAGTGTTTGCATGTCTAGGTGCAACATCAAATGGCTCAAGCGATCTATGTTCAGACAATGCTCGCCATGCAGGTAGCAGGCATTAACGACTCCACTCTTCCTTCCTCATATATGGCTGGTGAGTTATTCATTTTAAAAAAGCTTTATTAATAGTCTTGATAACCTCTGCTCTTGGATACAGCATTACATTTTCCATTGTAATTAATCACTAGCAATGTAGAGGCTTTGTGGCTATTTTTTATAATAAAAGGTGCCTACTCGTCCTGGTCAAGTGGGATATTCTGAGCTTGAAGTATGTAGAGAGTTGTTCTTAACTATGTATTAGAATGTTATTGGGAACGGACAAACATCCGTACATACTTCATACCAGCAATTTAAGTGTGCCCGATGGATTTATTTGAGGGTGATATCCACTGCCACTGCTGCCGATCCCTCGGGCCAGAACAAATGTACTGAAACCAAATCCACTAGTCAAATGTTTACACGTTAATAATGTGAGGTGTATTTCATTCATCATTGAAAGAAATACACATAATTAGTTATAGAAATGTATGAAAAGTCATTTTATAAAAAAAACTTATTTTATTAATCAGTATGCTAAACTTTACTGCTATTGAAAAAAATTAGATTATTATACTTAAAATTTTGCAGATCAACCATCTCCGTCCAATGTAGAGAGAAGTCAAAATGAGGATAGTGAACCAAAATCTATGCATAAAACGAAAAACCCACCAGAAAAAGTTACATATAAATGTAACGAATGTTCAAAGTGTTTCAAAGACCCAGACGTTTTCATTATACACCAGAGAAATCATATTAAGTCAGATGGCAACACTGAAATGCTGAAGGCTAATCCTATTTTGGCGAATTTATTAAAAAACGACTCGGAAAGTGTAAATAAAAACGTGATTAGTATAGAAAATCAAATAATGTCGGCGTTGACGGAAAACATGGCGAATTATTTACGTAATTTATCTACTATTATGACAAATGGCAACCCTTATGCCACAGATAAAAGTGATAGCGCTGATGATGTTGAAGGCATAGACAATACTGACGAAGAATGTGACAGAGATTTAAAAATGGACGACGGTGATAGTAATTATAGTGATGCAGAAGATACTCAAATGGGTGGTTTTAATAAATCTGCTGATAATTCTGACATAAGGGCAAACGGCGGGAGTATTAAAAGCAGAGCCATAGATAATGTCATGTATACAAATGACGTCACAAGTTCTGCTCTAAATAACTCAGAATTTCTCAATAAAAAAGTCAAACGGGAAGTCATAGACAATGGTCATATAGAAAAGGTGGATACAAATAAAGCTTTATATATTAAATCAGTACAAGAGTCCGAAGAGAAGTACATAACGAGTGAAGTCATAGATAATAGAAACGCCTCAAACAGACCGCAGTGAAAACTCAGACTGTGATAAAAAAAGACTTGAAATTATAAAATAAGTTTAGTTTTGTTTGCTTACTGCGAAAATGGCGCTTACTATTAATAGCCCACCTTCAATTAGATCAAGGCATTTTTTTAAAAATTGTTTCTCAAGCATTTTATTTTGAAAATTACTTTAAGTATCGAAAGTACCCACCGTTGTATATTAATTGGTATATTTTTCTGCGAAGATGTTTGTAAACATATTTTTAAACTGTTATTAAACGACTGCTATAGTTAAAGAATTTAGGAAAGGAGCTCTAAAGGCTAAGTCAGGTCCATTATATTAAAATAGGGTTCCTGTAGTTTTAATTTGTTGTGCTCACCTCAAAAGAAGCCATTTTTTCATCCTTTAATTAAGATATATTTAATTTAGAAGTGCCTTATACAACATAACGATAAGTTTTATCAGTATTTTTATATTAAACACTGAGTCCACGATAGTTTAGAAAAATTGACATTTGACGGATGCCTATATAGCAATTTTATTCTTATTCTAGCTATGTTAAAAATTATTTTACCATTTGTGGTGGCCCAGGTCTGGGTGAGACGCCAGTTCATATACACATATAGAAAATATATATATTCAAAGCTATATGTAAATAGGGGCTTTCATTAAAATATAACAGTTTTTAAAAACCCAAAATGAAAGTGGCCTGTTTTTTTTTGTCTCATTTGTCAAATGTCAATTTTTAGTCATTAGATCTTGGAAAAGCTCAAATACATAAGAATAATTTTTAGTTTTCCTTAACAAATAGGTATTAAAAATGAAATATACAGTGTTTTATTTCATTAGACTGACTCGGAGTATATTTACTAGAATATGTAAGGTTTATTTTTAAACATGGGACAAATTGACTGGAATAAGGTTTGGGAACTACTAGAAAGTCAGTTCGTAAGGCTCCATGAGATGGCTGTTCCGCTCAAGGCTTGTAACGTTTAATGGATGTGAAGTTTTAGTGAATCGGCATTCATATTTCATAGTAATTGTATGATCTCTTTTACTGTATTAAAGAACAATTTCCAATTGACTTTGTTTTATTTTTAATGTTTTTAAGAATATTATTGGCATTGTGACTGGATTGAAAAGAAAATCACAATTTAAAACAGGAAACAAATTTATTTTAATTTAATAAGTCATATATAAATAAGTATCACAAAAATAACTTATTCTTAATCCGTATGAAATTATATATGTACTTATATCAGAAACAATTCGATTTTGTCTGTCTGTTTGTTCTGGTTAATCTACTACTTTTTTAAAGTATCATCACTATAAATTAAAGTTAGCAGTGGCCGAGTTTGCCTCGGAGGGGCTCTATTAAAATTGGATTTGAGGCCCCAAAGTTGAGTAACGACTTCTCACAAACTAATATTTTTTTACACACGATATAAGGCTTCCGCAGCCCGGGGGCCCCGCATCATTGATACGGCGGTGCCTACGAATAAAACTTATTACACTACATACACTTCAATTTTATATAAATATAAGTAAAAATTTTCACTTTATGTACAATTTCAAAATTCAGGTTCATTCTTCACTATTCTAACTATATTAGACATTTCATTTTTTCGGCTTTACTCCCAAATCATACTATTTTCCAAAGCGTAAACATTAAATACAAAATAAATGACTAATGACATATTTGAATTTACTTCGAGCTGAATGTCAAGTATAGTCACTTTCAGGGTATTCCCCGATAAGAAGTCATTAAAACTGTATTATTTATTACTTTAATTCATAGAAAAACAGAAACTATGATTCAAAAACAGTGATTTTAAAGTTAATGTGATTTTAAAAGCTTTAAATTTGGAACAAAAAGTTATCCTTATCTCCGTACAAACATAATTTTTAGTATGGCAATATTTTTTTTAAACATATACTTATGCTAGACTTAATATTACTGACACGTTTGGATACCACAAGAAAAACCAAAAATATCCCTTTCTTTTAGGGAGAAGGGAGCTAGGGTAGAAACAAATCCTTGATCATGAATATTTTACTGTATTTGCAATATGTTAAATTCTTCTTTAATATACACAATTTTTAAATTAAGTTATGAAATGAAGTAGCTATGATATTACCTATAACATCATCTGTCCGTCAATGAACATCTCATCAAAATCAGACAACCATTTTGGAAATTAAATTTAACAAACATTCGTTTCCTGATCGCGTGAGCCAAAAATAAATTATATTTCTATTAAAAGTAGTATTTTTTTAACCTGCACTTAGAATACTACTATTTTGATTTATTATATAATCTATGTTCATTATAAAAGGGGAATACCCTATTATGAATACACTTTTTGAAATCTGTCAGTTGCATTGTTTTATTCTATTTAGGTAATAGATGTCAAATAACATTCAACAAGGCAAGAAATAAATTTAGTACGATTCCCGAATAAATATTAGCAGTTTTGTACTAAAAATTTAATTAAAATGTAAGTAATAGTTAAGACATTATCTAGTAGATTAAAAACGTTTCAGTTTTTTTATTTTACGATTTTAAAAGATCATGACAGGAAATCCCGTAATCCCTTTGTCCCTTAAATCTGGTAATTTTAAAATGCGTATAGAATAATTGTAGAAAGAAATAAAAATTACTACAAATTATTACGTCATTTCATTATAGTCTCACATATGTGTAAATAAAATATTTTTATTGTTTGTTGATCAATCAGTGATTTCGTGAACGTGTCGAATGTTACAATATTTCCTTTTTATTTTCCTCACTGACTTCATTATTTAAGTTAAAAATGTAAACTAGGAACACTTTTTCATGTCGCTATTTCAATTACTTTTACTCATAATTAGAAGAATTCTATTGAAGTATGTATGTGTAAAAATATTTTTTTTGTTTTTATTTTTTCTTTAATTAATAATTACTACTATTTATTTAAAACGAATAAGAATAACATAATATCTCGATATTTATTCTCAACACGTAATTATCCAACAATAAATTTCAAATAAATGAATTTCTTTGTAAAATTCCTCGCAAAACCTCTTTGGCATGGCAATACCAGTATTGTAAACTGTCAAAAGCCTCGAGAGCGTTCACCTTTCATGACACTCGTGAATATTAATATTATACGTATTATACGTATATACTGTACAGTTTTTCCAGGGGATTACCCCTAATGAATTTTAAGATTATTTTTATGAAATATAGTGTTGTGAAATTTCTATGATAGATAACTATTGTGTAAATAAGAGTTAAATACAAACATACAACATAAAGAATTCACAAGTTTAATCGCTGATGTTGTTATAGAAATGTCTGAAACACCTGGAGCACACTTGAAACCGCAGCCGATTATTTTGAAGAAGAACAAAACTCAATTGATATCAAATGATTATCTATTGAAATATATGCAAAAGCGTCCTACATTTCGCAGAGATGTCTTATACGTAGCGGACAAAAATGACGCATTATACAACGAGTTTCCTAACTTAACTATAATTAATGTATTAAACATTTTGAGTAATACTAATCGTACCGTCGCTACGTTCTCAGTGGAAGCAGTCAAAGTTGAATTGAATTCGGATAGGGTCACGGAGTTTCTAGGTCAAAAGAATTACGACATCGTTCTAAACGCCATCAGCAGTGTTTTCAATCAAACATTGAAGGTCCAAGCCATTCTGGCCCTACTTACCAGGGAACATAGTACAAAGCAGAGTGTAGATAGACCCAAAGACGTCTCGTGTGTAGATAAACACTGCCAGACGTATGAAAGTTTTACAGAAAAGTTGAAACGGCAGAGAGGACGAAAACGGGCTCGGCAGTGCAAGGTGTACGTTATTGACGAGAACAATACTCCGTCGGAGGATAAGCCTGAACCTGTTAAACGGAAGCCCCAAAAGAAGCCTAAAGACGCAGGGCCCACCGAACAAACGGTACAAAATAGTTTCTTAATAAATGAAGATAGTAACATGTCAGATATTAGTCTCAGCAATATATCTCTGTCGAGTTCTCTAATTGCGAACAGTGTTTTGGAAAACCCTCTAGCCATATTAAATTTTATAGATAGATATACGGAAGATCACGGCGATACCCAGTTGAAATTGGTCAACGGATCTGTTGTTACATTAAAGTCGAAACCGGAAGATTTGTTCCATATTGCGACGCCTGCTAACTTAATAGGTTTGTCGGCTGAGGACCAGAAGAAAGTGTTGTTGCATCAGGCCTATATCGATTGGAAATATTGCCTAGAACAAGACAGCGATGGTAATTTGTAAGTATTGTATGATGAAACTAAAAAGAATTTTAATTTCACCATAATAGTATTTATTAAGAATCTCATATGACAATGTGTAATAATATCCTTTTTCAAAGTCACAGAAACTTTATGTGGATTGAATTTCAGACCAATCCATTCAGCCGTTTTGGATAACGATGTAGAGCTTCTACGAAGGCAATGTTTAGTTTTGAAGAGTCGACAGGAAGATATGGACACACTTGGAGGTGCTGGAATGGTATGTCTATAAATGTGTCCCTATTTTTAAGAAGCACATGGGGTGCAAAGATTTATAAAAATTTTTATTGAGTGTCATAAGGAAAAAATTTGATACAATTTTCAGTATACCTGCCTGTGGAATTTTCAAGGTTTTCATGATTTAAAAAATATTAGTATATTTTGTGTTACACCTTCTATTCAGTGGAAGTCCTGTCAAAATCTGTCTGTTTTGAAGATCCACCGGAATAAAGAAACAAACAAAAATGTTATAACTTGTATTTCTGTATATCTAACATATATATAAATAGAAGAAAGTCGTGTTAGTTACACTATTTATAACTTAATAATGGCTGAACAGTTTTGGCTGAAAATTGGGACAAAACTTAGGACCAGGAGACAGACATAGGATATTTTTTTCTTTTTTTTCTATAGTAATTATCCTAACAATTGATATAAATATTCTAAACTGTGCTCATTCACTTCCTCCAAGGCAGAACAAAGTTTGCCGGGTCAGATAGTATGTTACATATGCTTTGAGATGCGTTTAGATAAAAGCTATAAATTATATTGATATAACAATATGCACAGATATTGTTCAAATTGTGTTCAATCGTAATATTATCTTTAAAATGACAAATACCATTATCAAATCGAGTAACATACAGCATCTGGGAGTAATATCAAATAAATAGTGTTTTCTACGTAAAAAAAAGGAGAAAACAGCAAAAATTTATTTGAAAATAGTGCGATGTATGGTGTTAGCCTGATAGCATGAGAAATAAATCTTACGAGAGATTTTTTTTTTGATGGACGTTCGCGTTTTTAGCCTAGTGGCTATTGAAACTAACCGGACGCTTTGGGCGAGTGTCTGCGGCTAGACCAAGGGTGCTCCGCGAGGCATCGGCCGCGGCTTGAGTGGGCACTAGAAGAGCGGGACGGATGCTCACCCGGGTGAGTTTCGCGGGTAATCGTTTTCGTCGCCGTTACCTACGTATCGGTTTGCGAGCAAGGTACGGCCTTGCTTGTCCTCGTCGGGGTTAGGACGCTACGTGGCCACCAAGCGATTCGGTAATACGTGAGAGATAGGAACGAAGACCTAGGGACAAAGACTGCGAACGGGATGTTTGAGTGGTCTGGGCTCGTAGATAGGATGACAGCAGGTGTATAAGGCTTGTGTGAAAGACCAAATCGAGAATGTCCCGAGGAAAGGTCATTAATGGGAGTAGAAGCGAAAGGAGTCGGTCTGGTCGGAGCCTCTGCCTACGCCAATGTATGTGTGTGATATATGAAAATAATTTTTGTGTCTGTCTGTTTTTTTGTATAATTCTCGAAATAGCTGGACCGCTGGCAGTTAATATAGCCAGAGCTGGCTATATTTCGTCATTTTTCTTATCTAGGTGTATAAACAAATATAGAGAAAAGCCTTGTTTGTTTCCTTATCTCAAGTCTAGTCACGTATGGATACGTTTCTCTCCGTATCTTAAGAATCATCACTAGTTTTAAAACTATTCTATATTAGACTCAGCGACGTCATTTAAATTCACTTCACCAAACACTTGCTGTGCCTGCGACTTCGTCTGTTTGGTATAGTGGTTTTTAATAATTATTTTATTAAAATTTCTAAAATTGTAACCTAAGTTACTTCTTATTACGTCAGCTATCTGCCAGTGTAAGTCCCGACTAAATTCGTCTAGCCGTTTCAGAGGTTAGCCCTAACAAACAAACACACAAATTATAGAAAATATACATACAGTGTGCACATGCGTACTCATTTAGTAAAACGAAGTTATATTAATATGCTCTCATATATTTAATCTCTCAATCAGGTTTTTTGTAAAATACAAAAATAAAAATAGTATAAAACCTAATCTGGAAAACTTCCAGCAGCGGAGCTTGGCCCAAGCTACCGATGGTTAGGGCAGAGAAAGAAACCTTGATTATCATTATATTAATATTATTATTATATATTATATTATATGAAAATACTTTGATATATTCTAAAAAAATGTATACTACTAGTCTGCCCGCGACTTTGTTCGCGAACATTGAGCTCGATATAAAATTATACAATAAATCGCGTTTTCTTCTTAGTTTCTTTAAGTTTCTTCCAGTGTAACTAATGAATGCCTAAAAATACTTTCCAGTCTGCCTTACAACTGTCAATTTCCCGGAATCTGTGTCGATGTGTCAGCACACTGCTGTCGCTGGGCGCGCAAGTGTCGCAAACGGACTCCGAGTGCCGCAACATACTGCACTTCGCGGCCGAGAGCAGCGCGGAATGCGTACGAGTTGTCCTGGATCATTGTCGGAGTTACGCCAGGTATGCCCATGGGCTATGGCGTGCAATGCGTACAGCCCACTCTGTGCAGTGCTTTTCTTAAAGAGATGATTTGCCACCACATGTACTACTCAAAATACCTGTTTTTTTAACACTCAGAACACCAATCAGATATTTGAAAATTATTATTAAATAATTTCAGTAGTTAATATTGAGGTTTTTAAGATAGGCACCGCACAAAATGGTTATATGCAATGCATGCCACTGCCCATGGGCAACGTGTAATAAGTTTCATACAATCTTGTATTTTTATTCAACTCGTTACCTAAAAATTATATCGATTTTTAAAAGTTTTCACGTAATTGAAATAACATTTCAGGAATATCATATTGGACGAAGTAGACTTATGGAAGGTGGATTTTGAAGAGCAGAGTAACGAGGAACTGTCGGCTTTCGTCATCAACAAGCTGTGCTCCGCTTTCGACAATCAGGGTGGGTCCTGACTATCGTCCCCAAACGAGCTTGAAATTTTTACTTGTTATGGGTATTCCCTCAACGGCTGGACCGACGTGGGTGTTACAAAGAGTACGCTTAATGTCTCGGCAGGGTACACCCCGCTGATGCTGGCCAGCGGCAAGGGCAGCCACGCGGTGGTCGCGGAGCTGGCGCGCGCGGACCCCTCCGTCGTCAACCTCAAGATGCCCAACTGCGGGAACACGGCCCTCTACATCGCGATGTCAGCCGCCGTTTGCGACGCCGAGCGTAAGTCTCTTGCCTCCCTTAACCACCCTCAACGCGGCACACGTAGCTACAGGCCAACATAAATTCAATTGAAAATTCACAGGGTCCGGGAACTGCAGCAAAATATCTGCGGATTATTTAAATACGATGCGAATTCTGTGTAAGCACGGCGCGGACCCCAACGTCGCCAACGACTCGGGGAACTCGGTGACCAACATTATTGGAGAGTTTAAATGTATAGATGTTGCACAAATACTCGCCAACAAAATACTCGCCAATGACAAGAAAGCATTCGACTCTTTTATGCTCGTCAAAGATTCGATTGGCGGTATCAAAGTGGAACCGATGGCCCTCGCCAAACCCATCAGAATCGATGCCAATAGTAATAAAAGAGTCAGTGTGAAACCTAAAAGTACACAACACGCAAATGACGACAATGAACATTTAACTAACGACGCAGACTCGTTCGATTACGCTCCGAACGAACATGAAATCAAAACTCGAAAGGTCGACTCTCCCAAAGTTGTTATTCTACAGAATATACCTTTAAAGGCGGATAAAATAGATACAACTTCTAACTCTAATAAAGGCGACACGATAGCCATAGATAATATTGCAAATAAAAAGTGCGATGCGCCTTCAAAAGGTATAGACGGTGAAGAGACAAGCAAACAGACAGAAACGAATATCAATAAAAAAGTTATTAGCATTAAGATCGGTGCTAAATTGAATGACGCGCACAATCGAAAGACGTATTGCAATACAAAAGTAGTTCCCGTTTCATCTGTAGACAAAGATCCCACTGGTGCTGACAGATTAGACAATAAATCTGGAAATCTATTGAGTATAAGTACGAAAATGGTCGCGGGTGGTCAGAAAAGTATACTTAAGTTAAAGAGAGATAGCATTAAATCATTAAATAATTTCGTTATAAGTAACGTTGGTGATAGAATAATACTTAGTGGATTGGACAAAAGGGTTTTTACACTGGACACAAATAAAGCGAACGGTCCGAACGGCGGCGAAGCAGGCACGAGTAAGCATCAATTGAATTTGTGCAAAATACTGACTCGAGTCGACCTTACAGATACAAGAAACAAATCAACGACTGTTATAAATGACGAAAATTGCACGGATAAAGAAACGTCGAATGCGAGAATACAAGTTATGGATGGTACTGTTAAACTAGATAAACAGCTCAGTAAGAGAAAACTCATAGTTAACGTGGGCAGCAATGGCGTGAGTAATGACAAGCGTATAATCGGAGACACGAGTACCCTCTATCCAAAGAAATACCGAAAATAAGTCTAGCGATGACATCTGTCTGTCTGTTTGCACTGCCTGCCAATTTGTGATTACGTAAGAATCGTTTCCAGTGAACGCTCCATTTTATTAGATTACTTTATCTACAAACGAGTTATTACTTAATGAAATTTATATAATTCATTGTTAAATATTACTGTGTTGTACAAATTTTAGAAACTAATATATAAAATATAAACAAATAAATCTCTTAACGTGTGCAAATATTTTAAATGGAATATAGAAAAGTCGTTTCTCGAGACATTGATTGATAATATTATATATTTTATACAAGTATATAACATGATATATTGGCATGTTGAAACTAAGGGCTTCAGCATAGGGATGGGCAAATGAAAACAATATCGACGATGTATATATTTTGAATAAAACTGTCGATATTGTTTGCCCATCTCTACTCTACTGCAGTTTCACTTAAAACTTAATTGAAATTTGCACTATTTATATTATATTAATAGTTCTTTTTTTTGAGTAAATGATTTTTTAAAATTTTATAAAGAAATTAAAAAAATATTTTTCCTTACGAGTATGATTTTTTCCACGTCTGCGTTGTAAAAATATGAGCCTAATGATTTATTTTGCGAAAGGATGTTTTATTTCGTTCTAGTTTATGAGATAAAATGAAACGGGTATAGAATTTTTTTGTTTGAAAATAATTAGGATAGGATTAGTTTTTCTTTTTAATATTGAGGAAATAATAATATATAAATAATTTTTTTAGTTAATTTTCTCCGATGAAATATTTTTGGAAAATGTATTCCGATCCGATCTTGGAAAAAATTACCACGGTACTGGTTTAAAAATCTCGGAAAAATTCCTAAAGCAAACTCCCGTCGGTAATGATCCTTTGTCCGGAAAACTCTGTTTACACATCTCCGAGAATTTCGGAACGGTGCCGAGAAATATTTCCGATTATTTTTTGAGAATAGATTGATTTTGCTTTAATTTCTATAATGCAGAATTCTACTAGTTTCAACTTGATTGTTATTAATAAAATTTCTTAATTCGAACTTCATGACTTTTATTTTAACCATGTTCAATAATTTCAGATAATTCTGAACTCAGCGAAATTATGATTCTTGAAATATATATTTTCCTTCCAGCCACATGGTCTTCGAAATGGCTGGAACTATTTCGAAATTAACAATCTTCTTAGTACAAAAATGTAACATTCACTTTCGGAATTTTTATAAGAAAAGAAAAGAAAAATAATAAAACTTACACCTTTTATTTACACTCCGCACAATATAACCGTTCACATATACAGAGAAACGACTAATAAGTCCCAAATTTGAGCAAAATCGTTGGTATAATGTAATGGCAACATTGCTTAATATCGCAGACGGGTCCTTAAAACATGTTGCCAGAAGTCGCACTTCAGTCTTAATTAATTTTTAAGCATTTTACACATATTTCTTCATGTAACACCAATATCTCGACAATGTTGCCATTTATAATACATACACTTAAATTCATAAAAAAATAGTAACAATTTGTAAAGTTCTTCAAAGTCGTTAAACATCTTAATCTAATTTTGAGAAAGTTCTCAATATAGTCGATTTTACAAAAGATTTTTGTCAAGGCCTCATTGTATTGTAATTTTGAAACTTAAATTCTGCTACAATTTACGGCAGACATCTTGGCTATTTTCAGGTCGATTCGCCCCTAGGACGCCTCAATCGTGCCAAGATATTTGCCGTTAAATTACCTTGACAGCTACCGATCGAACATAAACATATTTAAGATATTACATGATGCGTTAGACACGAAACTAGCACTAAAAATTCCTAATAACCATACCGATAGAGTAGATTTAAAAAATAATAATAAAATGGTAAAAAAATAGTTTAAAGTACACCTATGAGTGGACGGAAGGGAAGACTAGCTGCTAACGGTAAAAGACGAATGATTTTTTTTTCACAATGGCAACCCAGACCCCACAGAATATTTACACTTGTCTATGAGCGAAAAAGTTGGACATTCAATAACGCTAATTAAAATTAATTGTTCAGAGATTACATCAATTTTGTTTTATCACAAATCGTTGCAGGAGGAGACCTTAAAACACTAACATATGAAAGTGACGCGTAGTTGATATTTGACAGCTGTCAATGTCTAACGTCAGTCTGACGTGTCATGATAGGTAACTCGGAAGTAAACACTATTGAAGAGAAGGAAATGAACTGGAAAATATATATTTAAGCATTAGTTTCAGTGATTTTGAGGTACATCTGCGCGTGAACCCCGTGGTCCCTAGCGGGGCGTAGGACGTGTCAAAGTTATTATAGGTCAACCGATAGTCAAACGTTGCTTAAATAAAACGCCTACCCATATTCACAAGCAAATTTGTAAAAATCTATAAAAGATCGCATTTCGAGAATGAAACTTGTATAATTTTTCTATAAGAAGACGAACATTAAATACTAAACGATTATTATTATTATTTGTGTCTATTGCGATTTTATCCTAGAAATATTACGAAACTGTCTTGAGAACAATCGTTTTGAACATTTTTTAATCTATAAATCGCTAATGCTATTATTTTAATCTCAATTAAATCGATGTAATGTTTTGCACCTGGCAACACTAGATTCCCATCAAATTCGCAAGACAGTTACAAATATCTTTTCAACTTAACCTTTATCGTAACAGCGCCATTTCATGTCTCGAATGATTTGTTGATTAATTGTCGATTCTCTATCAACATTACGATTTGCGTCCAAAAAGTTCCGTTCACATTGACTCAGACGGCCAGTTCCTCGCTGCGACGACAAGATGGCGCTGCTCCCGGCTCCTTAGTATATTTTCTCTATTATCTCCTATTATTGAGCTCGTAGCCGTTCTCTTTGCTCGGGGTCTTGGCCGGCGGGGGCTTCGCCACCGCGTGCCCTTCCAGTCTCAACGTGCTCTGGCGGTGTGACGATCTGCAAAGTGGACGCGTTTCATTTTAAACGTAATCAAAATACAAACTAAACGAAAAAGCTAGAGTTAATTAAAGTTAGCTAAAGTTTCCAATTTTAAAAAAGATTAATTATTAGGCCGTTAGAATGGAGCCTTCGTAACTAACGTAGGGAACTTTGCGTTTCATTGAAATACACGGAACCACTATTACCAAGGCGAGATTCAGAGTATGGAAAAGCTATTTGAACAAGTGTTAAGACTAGATCGTATCTCGTCTAGTGATACAGAATAGTTCCTTACCGTATGAGGCAGGTGACCGCTAAGAGGATGAGGAGCACCCCAAGAGCGGACAGCCCCCAGGAGAGCGCGAGACGCGCGATCGGGGGCACCTTCGTGGCCAGCCGGAGCAGCGATGACACCTGGTCCGGAAGCTCATCGATACCCTGGAATTTGGAAGACAAATTAACCATCACTGTGTAATCCTATTTAATCATTACAAAGGACTCATTTTGAGTAATAAACCTTACCTCCTCAAACCAGAGTATGGGGAAAATGATATCGGGGAAGTTGGCGACCTGTTTGATGTCCACCACCTGCGAGACGGCCAGGTTTATCTGGACACGAGCCCTAGCCTGCATAGCGGTTCCCATTTCCTGGAAAAGCAAATTCTTTCTTATAGTTTCCCCGCGGATTCGCACCCACTATTATTTCCCGATTAATTCATTAAATGTACAGACGAGCAGTTTTCACTGTTTTCTTATACTGATTCTATAAAAAAACCTTATATTTGAAATTGAAGCTTATTTTTACGGATTACTAATAGGCATGACGAAAGATTTTGAAATTGACTTCTGCAATGTGGATACACATTTACAAATTATGAAAAAACCTTTATTTCG
>JAOSYY010015198.1:0-20696 GCA_025727935.1 Hebomoia glaucippe
ATTTATATAGTTATTCAGTAGGCCTGAGAAACGGACAACATCTATTTTTCATCCCCCTAAGTGATAAGGGTTGTTCACCCTTAATTTTTTTTTTTAATTTTAGGACGAAATTTTTTTTTCATTTTTTTAAGATACAGCATATAAATATACATACAACCCCCAATTTTCACCTTTCTACTGTCAACCCCTATTTTTATGTGGCAAAACGACGTTTGCGGGGTCAGCTAGTAATATATAAAGAAGGCGATAAGGTTCATTTGATGTTTTAACAATAACGCTATTTAGATAAGAAACACTCAAGCAATTACAAAGCTAATAAAAAACACCAGGTTTGTTCCTTAGCATATATTTCGTAGATTAGTTCCCTGAAAACGTGAATCGGATAAACTTGAAGTGAACAAATGAGTACAACGTATTTTGTTCACGTTTAACCCCTTGGAGTTGGTACAAACTTTTACTGCCTTAGTTATAAACATTATTGTTAAGAATTCTTTCCTGTTGTAGGATAACTGGAATGAGGCAGATCTAGAAATAAATGAAGGAGTCAGATCGTTTGATTACAATATAATATTAACTATTTTAAGAAAACCGCGGCGAAAAATAACTTGAATAGATCTTAGTACACTATATCTAATATATAATTCCATAAATTCACTGCCAACCTATTAATTTTAGTTTAATGAGTAATTAATCCAATATAAATTATATAAATGCAGCAATGTATACAAAACTCTGAAGGGTCACACTAATTTTAAGAAAAAGAATACTAATAATACAATTCTAATACTAATTTCATTAGGATGACACTATGTATTTCAGATATTCTAAATTCTATATTTTAAAAAATAATATCAATACAAACTCAACTCACAAGCAATTATTAGCAATGCATGTCAGGAATATTGTAAATTGTCTGTCAGATTTATAACATTCATGCCAGATGAGAAAATAATATCGAATCGATTGATGCACTCGTAGTTACAATACACATCCATTTTTCAATTTGATTTGAAGATGTTTTAATAGTTCTCACTGAAGTGCCTCACTCGCATTTTTATTAAAACATGGATCTAAAACTCAGTTATACAATTATTACAATTACTTAAATAGATAACAAATTTTATAATGAATTAAACTTTTAGCTGATTTTTTTATGTACCACCAGACCAGCTGAGCTTCTCTTGATGGTAGTTGATATGGTACATGCAATCGAACAATATATTCTATCTAATTATTTAATTCATAGATGACCAAATCAACTTCATAGACTGAAGTCTAAAAACGTATTAAATCCTGCACTTTGCAATCGTTCCAACTACGAACACAACGTGAACTGTCCGGAATTTAAATAGACATTTTTTTAGAAACTTATGCCACCCCAATTGATCTTTTTTAGATTTGTGCGAATCTGGTGATTAGAAATTTCAAAAGGACTTGATGAAATGTATTTTAATAAAATCATAAATTTAATAATCAGTGCCCTAACTTTCTCTATAATAAACATCTTCAAAATCTACTAATTTTAAAGGTAGTTACATTTTGTGGACAGTAACCGAAATATTGTAAAGGCAGAATCATCTATGGTAACTTACCAATACTCTATAAATTCGGAAACACTCAGCAAAATTGTCCATGCAATTTTCTTACAAAGACAATAAAACTACAAGAATAATTACAATACCATTTGTTGTTCGTTACTTAGCTAGCTGTTGTTTGTTCATTGTTTTGTTTTTGTTGTTGATTGACTTTTAAAGGCTTAGCAATATCAATTACTGAGTACCTCGATACAAGAGCAACCAACTGAAAACAAACCTATAGTACTGACTGTTTTCGTCTTCAGTTAGTTAGTCACTTAGGAGCAACTAGAAATTAACTAAACATAACAGATGTAGATATATATAGAAATATGACAATTAATTAAATCTTAATCGACTTAAAATAAACAGAACGAATTTAACTTAAGTCTGTTATAATAATTTGTGTCTTTGTTGGATTTTTTCCGAAATATTTCATACTTTAACATATTTTCTATTTGACTAGCAGAGTGAAGTTTTAAAATTCGAATCTGTTAACAAAACACCTGCACTATACTCGTATATGGAGCACTCGTAGGCAAATCCGCGAAGTGTAGATTAAGCGCGCCGGTTTCACTATACCTTTCCCAATTTTAGTATGAACATAAAAACAGTAGATCACTGTCGATGTCATTTCACAGTAAGTGGTGCTCGTGTCGTTTCTAGTTCAAATCATTTACTTTGATACATAACTTTAGAGTATATTATATCATCAAAATTTAATACTTTTTCCAAGTACCCATTTCATAAATGGAAAAACATTAAAAAAGTTATTTTTAAAACTCACTATAATTAATAATTAATGTTTCAAGAGAAAATAAAATAGATTATAGAAGGAAAATTTATATTAATTAGTGTTGACGTTTTTTTATAGCGTTTATTTTAATCCTGCGAGCTGTTTAGACGATAGCATTTGGATTCTGCAAAAAGTATTCAAGATTTGTTCACTAATAGCTATTTTGATTAATGATCTTTATAATTGAAGTTAACAGTCTATTTTCTCTAACCTTGGTGAGATCATAGTTTTATTGTTCTGGAAAAAATAAACGCGGGGAAGACAGAACGGCGTGACTGTATATCTAAAGATGGAAACGGAATGGAAGGAACTTTCGATAGCACGGTACGTCGATTCAGGACTAAAGATTATTTTAACATGAGATCGTGAACGATATTTTGACACATTTGATTTGTAGGGCTTTTAAGAAAAACATAAACGTTATATGATATATAATGAGAAATGTTTGCGTAAAATGAAAAACGAGATGTTTACAGCTTGTATCTTTCAAAGTGCTTATTGACAAATTATTCAATTGAAAATGTTATACATATATTTGGATTCGGATAAGCCAGGACTTGTCTGCTAAGTTGTTAAAGGAGCGTATTTGATTGAGTTATTTGTTCATGTCGAAGCTTTAGACACAATATCTCATTTCACTTAGTAATAGATAAAGTAAATATCAGTGATATAACAGATTATGAGAAGACATTCAGGTATAAGTATTTTGTTGCAGATTTGGGAATCAAAGTCGATCTTAGAATTTGAAATATTCACAATACAAATTATGTATTTGTTACTCCGTTTTCTTGCTAAATGCTCCTTATAAGAGAAAATTTAAAAAATGCATTTACATTTCTCATTCTTACTGTTTTTATTTATATAGTGTTAAACAATTATTGAACTGTAAAATTTACATAAAAAAAATTCACTCATAAAGTAAGTTTAATAAAGACATTCAAAACAATAGAACTTGTCAAAGAGTCTTTAAATTGATATTACTTTTCGAGAAAGAAAGAATGGAATTTATTAAATTAAAGGCCCTTCACGTGCAATTATTTAAATTTCCCTCGAAATACTTTTGATAAATTGTCAGCTGTACTCATTGAAGCGTAATAAGTGTCATGAACTTTATGATCTAAAAGCCTATTTTGTGTACATCAGATAAAGACGGTTGGGCGCGAAGGTTACTCGGTGGCTCGACCACGCCATTTTCACGTTGTTAACCTATTTTTATTTCAGCGTTCAGAACTTCATAAATAGATGAATTACTGCATTTGCACTTCACAACTTTTTATCTACAAATTTCGTGTGTAACAGATGGTTATTATTTAATTGCTGCAACAATTGAACTTTATAAATATTTAAGCAATATGCTAATTCGAAATATTGTGGGTAAAATAAGAACTTAAAGTAATCTCTAAGATTATTTATTAGTTTTTTATTTATTTTTCCTCTATACCAACCGGTCTGTAAAAATATAATTGTACCAGTCACTGAGGAAATATGAAGCCTTTAACAATCTTTAAGATAACTTGTTTATATACAATACCGAAATATTACATGAAATCTCAAACAAGATGCCTTATCTTATAAAGAATGTTTCGTATTATCAAAGCTACTTTCTAAAATATGCCCCTATGTTGTATAGAAAGGATATTAAGTTCTCGAAATAACACCTTTCGTCTCAAAGGACGATATTGGATCACGATGCGTAGAATATACTGCGAATTACGTATATAGTGTAGGTAAAACCGAGCTTTATGAATGGCTGTTTTCAATATAGCTTTGGAAATTTTATGTTAAAAGAAAATTTTCATGCTCTTAATATTCGTCAAGAAACGAAAACTGCTATCAATTTTACATGTCTGTCTGAGCAAAGGTGCTAGCTCCTGAAAGTATGAACTCATTATGATGCGGTATAGTTCTATGAAAGTTTACGTGTATACGACTACTGTATTGCTTATATAAAAATATTGAAATTATTTATTTTTCTGCCAACAGCGACCAACCTATATCTATATATATATTATAATCCCACGTATTGAAAATCTTTACTGAACAAAACTCATGTTTTGAAATAACTAAAATATTTAAATAGAAGTAGGCTTTAGTAAGAAACTTCAAAAAATAAAATCTTAGCGAATTTGTTTTGTGTTTATAATTTTTAACTTAGTTTTATAAACAAGGATAAACTTTAATTCAATGTGCATTGAATGGCTATTTATACGTAATAATTTTTAATTCATTCGTTTCGAGGTTCTTTCTTTTAATATTTTTAAATTAACGCGTAATTATGAGTGCTAAGTGTTCATGTACTATATCAGGGCACTTCAGTGCTTTACGAAAAAGCAGTTATTCGCGCTCTATAAATTTTAATTAATATTATTATAATAATTTCTGTACAGCCAAAGAAATTGATATAAAAAGGTACCTATGCTGTTTATATCAATAAATATATATATATAGCAAGTTGTTCATAAAACTGTATTAAGAATTTAAGAGGTGGATGTTGAATAATAATATCGTGGAAAGTTTTTAATGAAAAGACAACAAACGTGGATTCAACCCTCTAGTCGTAGGGGTCTTCACAAACTATATAAATCTCAAACATTGTGACACCCAAAATACAGAACAAATATCTATGGGTCACGTAAATGTCAAGTAAGGGACTCGAATATCTAACACCTAGAATTATTCCACCTACGCCAAAAGTAGTAATCTATTCTAAAAATAATATTGTAAGCTTTGTTTCTAATATCACAGTAACAAGTTTTTTCTAAATACCTACAAAATGATCATTTGAACTTATGCTTTTTTATAAGACACCTCCAAGACCAAGATCTATGAGACGCGTTGCCAACCTTAAGGCCTTAGCCATGTTACGTCATCACCTCACGATTGTCTCTACCATGAACGGTGGTACGAGACCCAGACGGGGACTGTCGGAGTGACGGTTTAACTGTTTTTAAGGAGACTTTCACTGATAGATAATTAATTCTATAAAGTGTTTTGCTTTATAATTTAATTATCATTATCACGTCCCGGTTGCAACCACGAGACACTTTTAATAATGCCTAAAACAATAGGGACATGACATCTGTTCTAGTCTGTTAAAAGGTGAAATTTTAAGTCTATCCAACTATTGCAAGTATGTTTACACGATATGAACCCGTAAAGATTTATTAATAAGATTATTATAATTAAGATGACTTAATACCACTTATAACCCCTTTTCAAATAAAACTGGACGTAAATTGTATATATTCAAGTACAGAAAGTAGTAATAAGTAAATATTTATAGTAATTAAAATTATAATTTTATAGCGGTAGCGGTTATAACTCTCTATTAAGGGACGAATTAATTCGATCCAATGTGGTTGAATTACGCCCACGTCAAAATGTATATAAACATGTTTAAAATTATTTATACATAATTAATTATAAATTATATGTAGCACTTAATTTTCCGTAAAATTTAATCTGTAGTGATAAAATTATATTATGGTTTAAAAATATTGTTTTTGAAAGAGAAGTATAAAATAAAATAGGCAATATCAGCTCTTTTTAATATTTGGAGACATGAAAATTTATCTGTACGTTAACAATAGTTTTAAATAATACTTAATAAAGAATCTTGGGTTTTAATATTTTGTTTTCAAAATGGTTTTCATTGTTGATTTCAAAATGAAAAAAGTATAAATATAGTCAAGTTTTGCGAATAAAAAGTAAAAATGTCATTCGATTTCCAGCTTCAATCTAAATGGATAATACCGACTCCTGTTATAACCGTCCTCGACTTGATTGGTTAATCCAATTTTCTGTGGTTCCGATGGAGACATGATTGGTATGCGTTTATTGAATTAGACAAATCCTAATTACTTGTGGTTTTCAACAATTCCATGGACTCGTAAAATGACAAGTATATACGACTATCGATTCTAAATTTAAAGTCAGTAGTGAAAGACCTGCATAAGTTACATCTTTTCTCTCTGTTCTTTTTTTCGTTCTTCTTTCAGAAATCAAAACAAACATCACAAACTTCCGGAATATGTTTCAATCAAATTGCCATAACATATCATATGTAGAAAATGTTATTTTCCTGCCCTTAGTATCTTTTATTTATTGATATTCATATTTCTTTCATACATATTTATTTATACTCTCAGCTTAAGCGTTGTGTCGGTCAAATATTTATAAGGAAAAACGTTGAAGAATGACATATTTAAATAAAAATATGCCATTTAAATATATTCTCTATTTGATGACTATTTATACTGAAACCATAATTAGTTCTTGGCAATCTGAAAATTAATTCTATATGCATTTCCACATTTTATATTTTAATCGCATTAACATACATTTTCATTTCAAACGTGTCGTTTAAATTCTCGTATTCTATATCTGAGTTAATTCAATAGTTGTATCGTAAATAATTATTTATAATACGACACTAAGGCTCTTTTATCTACAATAACTATCAACGTTGTCCATTTTCTTCCACCATTAAAGATTACAAATGCCGGGCGTCCTTCATCAAGGAATGTTTACTTGAGTTATCACAGCTCCGCAAATTACGCATTTTTTCTTGATTTCCCCTCGTCTCGTTGTCACAATCATTTATATTTTATCTCTCTAATTGCGCTAGAACAAATCTACATCATTATTTATTTAGCAATTACGACATAGCTCGCAATATATTACCTACTCCAGTCTTTCTTTGAAGCAATAAGTTCAGTTTACGAAGTTCCTAGTGTCAGGTAACTAGCAATTTATTGCACTGACCTTTGAATGGAATTCGATCAGTGTACTTTATTGCAGTCTAGAGAGAAGAATTTTGTATTTACCATCGTTTTTTTTCTAGTTTATGTAAAAAAAGGATTTTCGAGGATATATCGATGGAATCGTTGCTATGGTAATAGAACTTGATAGCACTGAGGGATCGAAGTTGGATCCTTGCTGATGACATGTTATTAGTATGGCTTATCAACTTGTATATATGGTGAATTAAGCTTTCGCATTAGTCTATGAATTTTTGACTACTTCGTCTACTGAAGCATTATATATGGCTACGAAATCATCTACCATCAAGTGAACTCGCTTGTCAGTTGTCTGTCAATATTTGTAAACACAACAGACATTTCGTCATTATGCGATTTTTTAAAGATAGAGCATCTATCATTATGCATCTGGAATTTGAACTAGATATACCGACTGCCTAAGAAGAAGAAAAAGCAGTTTCATTTGAAAGTCAAATACACTTAGTTTCTGCTTGAACTGTACATGTCTTCGGTTTAAATCGATTATTTGATTACATAATTCTTGTCGATTGAATTATTTAGTAGTTTGGAACGAGAAATTTAGTATCAGTACAATAAGATAGGCAAGTACAGAAGTACCGTCATTGTTCACCGTTCGCAATCTGAATTGGCAGAATACCAAACTGAGCTAAGTGGAATTGAATAGACGTTTCAATTTCTCCTACTATGCTTCTAAGTAATATACAATAAGACTGCTGATCAATTTTGGGATGCTTTAATAAATACTGTTACTTATTATAAACAAACGTATCTTTTTTAAGGTTTCAATATTCAACGAAAATTGATCTGTTCTAACTAATATTATAAACATTAACGTGGTTTTACATATTGCATTCTATTTATTTGAATTAAAATATACTATAGAATACATAATCTGTGGGTGGAACATAGATTTCTTTGTGATTTTCAATTATAGTTAATTTTAGTATCAAACAAGGTGGGACTACGGGAACTGTTATAAGCTTCTTTTTGTCGTTAAATACCAATAAATAAATACGGTATGCCAAGTGGTGGAAAGGTGAAACTTTTTATTCTGTCAACTGACCTTCTTTAAACTTTGCAGAAATTATTTTGTCACCACCTAAATTATTAGGATGTACAAATTTATATTTTTATACAACTCTTAAAAAAGGTGAAGAGTCGATGGCAAAATTTATATTGAACCGCAATAACGTATAATAAATGTATAGTTTAAGTTTTAATGATATCTGTCACGAAAGAGAACGACATATTTAGTGAAGTCTCGAGTATAAATAAGCTAATGTAGAGTAAGTACCTAATCATTGTCATGAGTGACATTCATTTTGTAGACGTTAATAACGATTGATGTCCAGTCTTTTTGTCTGTAATTAAGACCAAATGTCGATTTAGTGTCACTAATCCGAGACAAATGATCTTAGACAAAGATTAAGATTGAATCTAAGACATGAGATAGGTTTTTATGATTCTTACTTCGGATAAAAGTCTATAAGATTACATACATAGTATTTTTGGAGACAGTTGCCTAACAATGAGAAAAATATTATATTCCTGTCTATTCTAACAGGGTTAATTGTAATACATAATGTGTGAATTATAATTGGATTTTTGTAATGTGCCTTATAAATTTGTACAAAAACATTATCAATTTATTTTGACCTATAAAAAATTAATTTAGAGCATGACTTGATTAATATTCTTTCAAAAGTTATTGCGCAAATAATTGTTACCATTATTTTTAATCGTACTAATGTAATGTTGTAAATCAATTTATTTCCTACATCGATAGATTAATTTATGAAAATAAACTATAAAGAAGGGTCATGACGGTTCTGATGGTATTATATAATACATTTAACATATTTGTTTAATAACTAAAAACCATGTATAATTTTGTAAAACACTGTGATTTCTGTGATAACAAGAAAATTAAATTATGTAAGTAGTTAAAATAAAAATGTTCATTAGTTAAATTAAACATTTCTCGCAAAATCAGTAAAATGCAATCAGTAAAATTGGACTTCTCATCAAGAGTTGGACTGAAAATGCTGGTAATGGGATTTCGTTATTATTACTTACCAAGAGATTGAGAGCATTTTTATCGTAGAGAATTATTAATAGAATGGCGCCTAATTGTCGCTAATCATGCTTTGACACCGAAAACAACCACTATATATTTATAAATAGATAAATATATACACAGGACAACTTAATTTAAATATCGATATTTTTAGACCCTATTTACCTCGTCGCGTTAATTTGGTGAATAAATTTCCGTAGAAACAAAAGAATCTTTGCAATTTCAAATATTTGCCAGTAGAGCAGAATTTGACGGGTTCTTAGAATTGACGCTCCACTGTTTCGGAAATTTGTCATAATAACTAGATAGGCAGAGAAGTAGACAAAAACTTTGTAAATTATATTATTTTTGTTCGGGTTTTCGTCTACTTACGTAGAAAATAGCCCTTATTTTGACGTTACAAATTTTTCAATTTTATTTATGACTACAGACACGGATTATAGAACTGAGAAGCTGATATTACCGTACAGCTGTAGGAAATACGGCCCGAACAAACGTAATAGAAATTGATACAATAAATTCCCTTTATTCAGGTGTTACCCGTATAAAACTTTTTCAACTTAAGGGATTGTTGTTAAGGTTCAATTTCCATTTTTAATGTTATCAATTTAGTATCTACGTTTTCCTACACACGACACAGCTGTTCGTTCTGCTAGAAGTATTTATCCGGCTACTTTTAATTAAATAACTCATTTCATGTATTTCGTTTTAACCGTTTTAATGGGGAAAGGTATTTGTTAAATTGGCAGTAGGTTTTCATCAAAGTTTTTGCTATCTCTTTAAACGGTGTATTATAGCCATGAATACTTGAAGTACTAAATATACATAAGTTGCACTAAAGGACAACCGAATTTACTTTATCTAGGCCAATATTTGGTAAATCTTGGATAAACCCACCATACTACCTAAAAGCCTAGTAACCAATTACGTAGAAATTTCTAGTATACATTTTTCTTGATTGTGAATTCTATTGATTTATAGCTAACATAATATCTTAAAAACATATCAGCCATCTAATACAGTGCTCTACTTCAGTATGGCTATTGATTGCCCAAACTGTTGTAGCTAGATGAAAACATCTATCTCATGTTAAAATGTTTTTACTGGATGTTGCAACGTAAATGAGTTTTCCCTCAGCATACTGCTAGCAAATTTTTTCTCTACTTACAGCATCATATGACGGCATGTGCAATGTATAAAATCATTTAGTATAATTTTCATCGTGGGCAGAAAATGGTGAATTGCGCCTAAATTATTTTTAAGTCTGTTCATTGCGGTTTGTTTTAATAACATACATACATACATATAAACACGCCTTTTTTCCTTAGAATAGTCAACGACTATGGCTTTCCACCTTCTACGATCCTAACTCCTAAACTCTTTTCGCTTCCTCTTCTCCCATTAATGTTTTCATACACGCTCGTCATTACTCACACTCTGAATGTGGGCTTTCCCATCTCGAGAATCAATAAATCCTAAAGCAAAGTAGCGATTTTCATACATTACTAACCTTCTAAACTTCCAGTCTAAAATTTTAATTACTACAGAACGCAATAACCATTAATCCACTTAGAACTGAATCTACATTGAACTTTAGCTGTTCCACTAAACAATTAATAGTTCTACAGGCCATCTCCTAACCTCAATGTCCGTTCACAAGATTGCAATTATTACAATTTTCCTTAGTGGTTTGAGCTTTAATATAGTAATTGCTTTTGTGAATAGACAATTATGTGGTTGCAAATTTTATTATAATGCTCCTTAAAACTTAAGAATATAAACGTGATTTTTAACACGCTTTTATTAACTTAACTAGTTAATTAATTTATATTAATCTTTTGTAAAATTTATTTATATAAAATACTTGAGTCGATTGTTTGTTATATAAAAACAGCTTTTCTCTAAATTTATATAAAAATAAATATAATGCTTTTACCAATGAGACATTTAAAATATTTGATCTGTCTGTCCGTCTTTTTTCGGAAATCTCCAAAATTCTTATAATTGTTAGGCCAACTATAACGAGCCATTCACTAGCAAAGAGCTAATAATAACAGATGTTAAAAAGTGATATATTTTTTAAACTATCGTTATGTTTATTATATTGACTCCATATTATATTTAATTAAAAGATCTAAGTCATAAACGTAGCATAAAACTTGATTTCATAAGTTATTCATACCGAATTTTAAACAGCGCTGATTATCTTGAGCGCTTTGATGACGCCTTCTATTACACGCTTGATGCCCCACGATATTACGATCGTGAAGCGTAAAACGAGCACAATTATTACAAGAGAGAACTAATTAACATTGTACTCGGAGCTAAGGTGTCGTAGCTATGAAGCCGTGACAACTTCGTCGTAGTATGGGATATAATCCTAATAAAATACTCGCTTAGAAATATGTGGTTCAAAATGAAAATATTTCTAAATTTAACATGAACATGCATAGTCATTATTTTAAATATTTATGAAAATAATTGGAGGCAGTGTTTTTATTCCGTTGTACGGATAAAAGACCGAAACTTAGGGATAGATATAAGTTTTTAAAAATAAAATAATGTATTGATTCTGAACAACTTAGCCTAAAATCATCTATGTAAGCCATTACTGATGACGTCTGATGCATTTAGAATTATTTAACTTGTAAAAAATTTAACTTTTTATGGTAAATATGGTTGTAAAATAGTAGACACACTGTCAATTAATGTCTACGTCCGCAAATAAGCAATAATTCATTCTTTCGCAAAACGAAATTCAAATATCGTTATTCAACATTCGTTACCAATTTCCATTTATCACATAACATAGAAAACCTTTCATTCATTTTGTCTACACGGTAACTATGTCAAACGCCACAGATACAGTGCGGAACCGCAGGAAATTTCAGAAAGCATCTGTCTACTTTCTGTCATTACAGCTATACAGTAGAAAGCAGAAATAATTTTTACATTCAGCGTTTCATTAGTACGATTCAAATGCAACTACGTCGTTTCTATTTAGCATACAAAGCAAAACAAATTAAAATTAACATAGCTCCCGTACATTTATCAGCCATGTCACAAAACCATGTAACGCTCTACAAACATTAATCCGAAAATTCCGACTAGCCACAAATGTATGTATTAGTAAAATATTTTCTCAACAATGGAAACAGTTAATAAATAACATTTGAAAGAACCTTCTTTCTATGTAAAAGCTAACTTTTGATAAAAACTTCCCTTATATATTTGTTCGCGTAAAATTAATTCTATCCTTTGTATTTCGATTACTCTAGAAACCATTGAGAAAGTAAAAGAACTGTAATACTTTGTTTGCCTTTTATACTCCCCTGTTAACCTTTTTCTAAGCCTTTTCAAACGCTTCCGTAAAGTTACGTAGTATAAAATTGAATACGACATTAGAATTTTAATAAGAATTCGTTGTTTTGATATTATAGGGGGGCAAACGAGCATACAGCAAGTGATTACGTCGACCATTGATATAAGCAAGGCCTTGCGAGACGCGTCGTCGGCCTTTCAAAACTTTAAAAACTTTTTATTCTATTTATTTAATGAAAAGAATATACCACCATATATTTGTAAAAATCTAGATTAAATTATATTACAAATATGGAAAACGTAAAAAAAAATTAATAAAAGTCATTTTATACAATTTTTTTTTCTACTTTGGCTTTCTCTCAATATCTACCACAGCTTATTAAATTGACCCAAACAAGAATAATGTCAAACAAAATACTCTTGAGAATAATTATTACTTGAGCTTAATTTTTTATCACAACCCCGACATTGTAATTAGGTAAAGTCCTGTGGATTAAGGGTCTGTACAAAATACGGACTTTGTACTTGGATGAGATTTATTTCGCAATTTAAGTTCACACTTTTATGTTGCTTATTTTTATTAAATTGGTAATTATTCTTAAACGCCTCTTAAAATAAGTAAAATAGGTTTTATTTAAAAAAAGAAAAGCACGCATTGTAATTTATTAATTAAAAATATTCAAATGAATCTTTGAGACAACTCGTTTTAATAAAGCTTTTGTAACTCTTTTTTGTAATAAAGTAGAATAAACTTTGCGAACCGTTCGTGTTTCAAAGCAAAAGATAACAAATTAAAGAAAAAGTTGCTTATTACGTCTTTCAGAAGCAAATTACACCGCGAGCAATTGAATACAGTTCTATTCAAGTCGCCTCTAAGTCTTATAATATTCTTTCTACATCGTTATCTGTATGTCGAAATGAAAATATATTCTCAGTGCCAAAGAACATTAAATAGAAAGTGCGGTCTTGCTTTTGATTTTATTATGTTTTTAATATAAATTATAATATGCAGAAAAAATATATATTTCGGTCCATCTTGTAGCGTAATGAGCAAAACAGTAACAGTTTTATGGCAAAATACTAAAACACTCGTCAAAGTTAAAGGTCGTTCAAAGATCTATCATTTTTATTACATACCAGTGGTACCCCGCGGGTTCACTCGCGTATATTTTATATATAGTGTATTTTAGTTACACTGTTGGTATAACTAAAATCACATAGGTTCCTCTTTATAATAATAGCTTTCTGCTTGTAAAGATCTCATGAAAATCATCCCAGCCGTGTTGGTGATTAACTGGTACAAACAGATCAGACTACATTTTATAAAATTAATTTTTGTTTAAATGAATTAAGAAATATAACATCAATTTTTATAGACAGTCCGTTTTTTAAATAAGATTTAGTAAATTAACAAACTTTTATATTATTGCATTTTAATTAGTTTTTTTATATGCCGTTGAAATCAATCGATCAAGGAGACTTCTTAGGATAATTATAGGCGTAGATACTACGTACAGATTCTTAATTTGGCAGTATTTAATTTTTCCTTGTATATTTTATTCGTGTAACCATGGCATAAAATCTTAATTAATCAAAGATCTAAGAACCTCAATTCTTTTATTCAGAAATGGTTGAAAGTTACTCGTGTATCAGCATTTTTACTGACAAGCAAGGAAATGAATTTTGTTGAAAGCTTTTTCACCCCTTAGTAAACCACGGCTTTGAGGAGAATGTTAAGGCCGAAATCTCTCAGCTTTACTTACACGTTTTACTTAAATCACTTAAATGCAATATTTAGAAAAGTCCCGGAAAGTTCAAATTTTTAGTATCACAAATATTAACCTAATATCTAAAAAAGGGTTACAATTAGCGAGTCAACTTCTATATAACAATATTTTATATAAATAATAATAATTTTTAATATACTACTATACTACACAATTAATTTATATCACATTAACAGGTTTAGAATTTCTTAAGTCTTCTCTACACGTCTAACAATAAGTAATTCGCGCAATCTTGGTAACATATTCAAAATGTTTGTTTTAGAAATATTGTATAAAGGTTTACAGATTAATACACACACTGATTCTACAAACAATATCAACGAAAGCATTCCTATTTTCGAATACAATTGGAACCGTATTTTGGATTAAATTCAAACATTTCAAATGAGGTCCCTGTTATTACCTGACCACTTCATCTAAATTATACGCGCTTGGTTAATCGTACGAATAATTCGCTTTGAATCGGACAACGTATCTTATCTTATAATAATTCCTTACTTAGTGCAAAAGCTTGCTTATTACTTGTCTTTCATATTTTTATTCTTCAAATTTTGTGTAAAAGAGGCCTTTTATCCTTGTGAATTAACAGTGCTTAGAAGAATATTTCTTCCAATGTCGCCTCACAAACTTTAATTATAGCGTTTGATGAATTTTTCAGTATTTCCGGAACCGTGAAACGTGTATGTCTTCTTTTCGATTAAAAGATATTCCAATCCACGATGACTCTTACAACAATTTATTCAAAATCGAGTATAAAGAACAATACTAAATATAAAAGAGAAAATGTGCATTACTGGTAATTTAAAAAATATGGTGAGTAAACGCCGTTCACAAATCTTCAAACGCGTAAACATAAGAAAACTTTAAAAATGACCTAAATATAGCAAAAAAGCTCCCGTCCATATTAGCTTTAAAATAAAATACCAAATGATAATCGAGTCATTTGTTCAGGAACATAATGACACTAAAAATTATCAAAATTGTAACATTTTTGTGTCGCAAATTAAAAACATAATAATAAATAATGTATACCTTCTATATGAGTTCTATAAGATTTCCAAACAGACAATGAATGCTGAGATAGAAATTGCCACTTGAGTCACGTCTTGGTATACGAGGATATGTCCCATTTTAAATATATTTTATTATATAGAAGAATCCTTATGGTGTACATTTTGTGTCAAGATCATATGCCATAAAATGTTTACGGTAAAACTCATTTTATGTGACAACCATAAAACGGTTTCATGAACGATACATGATGTGAATATTCTGTTAAAACTACGCATCTCTTAAAATATTCTGTATAATATTTTTCTACACCCTGTGACATGCGCTTAGTAAGGTTTACAAAATTAAATGAACAAATTCTATGCGTGTATTACAGGAATCAATTTTATGTATGTGCAGTAAAATATAGTTATATATATATAAATATATATATATATATTTATGAAATTAATGAACCATTAATATAAAATAAAGATTTCAGTCTTCATTCTATGTTCCTCGTAGATATAAAATTGGAAGTTACTAAAACTCATACAATATGTTAAATGTCAACCTCATGGCCAAGAATTGAATTTATTTTTAGATGCCCTATTATACTATACCATTACCCCGCTCACTCTACTATAACTAATTATCGAAATGTATCTCCGATACAGCATTCCATCAATAACAATGTGAATGCGCCTACAGTAACTCGTATGACACATTACATTCCCGGAGGCATTTACATCAATATTGCCAATACCAAGATCAGTTTGCATATCCTCAGATCAGTGGTTTGAATATAAATGATGAACAATACAATTTAAAAATTAGTGGAAAATTTTAAATTCCATCCCGGCCACGATCAATTTGATAATGACAATGTGAGTTAAATGAATATTTAACATAACACTAATAAAGTGGGATAAGAGCACACTGAGGTTTAGTGAGTAGCCCTTTTCTACTCAGCGAATACTTACAACTCACCCGGATGAGTTTCTGTCGAACAACTTAAGAGCTCTTTCCACCTACGTATGTCCAAGCGGAAGTCACAGCCCTGGAGAGTTCGTCAAGTCTTAGACATGTAATAAATGCTAACACTCTCGGTTTGCCCATAACATCCGGTTAATTGTGTAGGCTTCCAGAACTGCATTTGTGAATAGGCATGTTCCTTTGAAAAAACGGCATCAAATAAGTAATCAATTAAGCTTCGTGTTAATATGTCGTTGATTATCATAAAATATTAAAACAACGCGTTAAGTTATGATAATAGCTTATATAAATTTTAATTCTTTTAAGCAGCGTTATAAATAGCAGCTACAATTTTAACCCCGTCAGCTGAAACTCGGCCAAAACCGTACAGAGGAAATAATGAGTGGACGTAGCGAAATACTGATGAATATGTGGTTACGTATATCACGGTATAATATATGGTATCGGATTGTTTATTACACTGTGACTAATACTTGTAAACACTCTTGATAAATTATCTCTAAGCTTTATCTTTTATTTTAGCATTAATTATGTTTTAATGAGTCTTTATTAGTTTCACTTGTGACTAATAAGTCACTTTTTGGGAATTTATTGGGGGTTGACTTAGTACAAATTCTAATTTTTGTATCATAAAGAAACTTTATGAGTATAACTATATATACTTTTGAGCATAATATAATATTGCTGTTCTGAAAATTAGTAGAGGGCTACCTTCAATATATATATTATGTATATATATATATATATATATATATATATAATACAGGCCCCAATACTGAACAAAAAAAAATATCAAAGTATTTCCTGCTATCATCCTACATTTCCTGTCGTAATATCTCTACAAGTATAGTTTCGAATAAAGATGTGAATTGCGAAAACTTTTAATGTAGCGATTTAAACTGACTCGTAATGACATGATTTAAAGCTTTCGTTTATATTTGGTGACAGAATAAATAATACACTTTATTTTAAACTACATTCGTGTGACTGAAAATGAAATATTACATTGTTACTTGTTTAGAATACCGCTTGCATATTTTACCCCCAAACTTAACCAACAATACACGTATTAATTTTATTAGTAAATCAAATGTACAGGATTTATTTTTGTTTTTAGAAAGTTTTATGGGCGACGTTATTCACTTACCACCAGATGAGCCAAAGCTCATTTGTTCTCTATGATATAAAAAACGGACAGATTATCAGTAGAAATTTAATTACGATAGTTCACCCCAGGCTGTCTTCGTAAATATTCAACAACATCGCTCCTCTTGACACTATAATGACGTAGTCATAATATGAGGGTGTAGACACTTCTACTCTGCTCGCTAAGTAACGTAAGATCATTTTACTATTAATGGCGTGATAATAGGCTGTAACTTTCACCGTCTCGAAGAAGGGGCGTTTTATTTGATACTTAGTTATATTACGACACCCACCGCCACTTCATCGCGCTGAAATATTGTGTCTTTATGATTGTACACGAAATTGTTTTAGTTTTACGACATTTTCAAGTAACGTGTTCAGAACTATGTTACAAGATTTATAAATAGTCAAATTTCATATATCCTGGCTTGATATGGGATAGACATATTGTATCTGTTTCACTTTTCACTTTTATAGAGATTGTTGAAGAGAAGGAAATAAATTATAATCATATTGTTGGTTGAAGTATTGTTAAAATAAATAGGTATTAAATATATTAGAATTTTATACACTCATACGGTATAAAATACTTGTTCTAAAAAGCTAAACTAGTCGGAGTTATAATTAATTGTAGAGTACAATACAGTATTTTTAATTTTTTAAATGTTATCTGAATACGTACAGTGACAGTATATACCGGAGAAAAGAAAAACATGCCCACAATTTTGTTTATAAACGAGCTATGGTGAAAATAATTTAAGTTATAGTTTTCTTCTGAAGTCTAGAAAGTTCCCAAAATTGCAAGTTTTGAGCTATACAATATAACTTGAGCATGTTGTACGGTGTTTTTAGACTTTCATTAAAATGTATAAATGTGCACAAAGTATGACTCTGATTAACGTCTGTGCACTTCGGGAAGTTTCCGCATCCCTGGTATAATTAACGAGCCACAGTTCAAAATAAAGCCATCTTATTACTGTACATACAAAGAGCTTTTTCAAAACATAAGCTTCGAAGTTGAACTTTCTCATGAGTACTATTAAGACCCAGTTTTTCATCATATTGAAGTAATTAAAAAATGGTTAACGCTTTCATAAAGCACCACAACCCCAAAAAGTTCGCACCTACTGTGATGTTCTCTTCGTGCCAATAATCTTAAGCTCGTCCAATTTCATCAGCCCTGTGGTTCACCTACGGCTTTCACCTCAAAATGTAGACAAATTAATCCTCTTAACTAAATAGTATACGCATTGTCAGCCATTTTGAAATGTCGCCCTCATAGACCTCAAGATTAAGGCTACTATTTTGGTAGTAGTCTTAATCTTGTTAATAATGTATCAATTGTAAACGTAGGATTGCTTTTAAAAACAATTATCTATAAATAGGCGAGGAGTTAACTTAAAGGACGACTCAGTCATGTGATATGATTCAATGGTACGTTGTTGATTTCTTTTTAAGTTTTTCCATCACATTTAATTTCATAGATTGCAGCTGAATAATGTTTCGCAATTAAAAAGAAATAATGATATTTTTATTATTAAACTTTTTACTTATCTTTGATAAATTATATCTCTAAAGTTTGTTGCACGTTATATTTCGTATATAATCATTTGTGAACATAAAAATTATATACTGAGGTTACTATTATTGTATTTGTAGATTACTACAAATATTAGATATTGACTTATATAGATAGTATCAACAAACATTTTGCTTCCATTATCGTCATCTGTTATTGACAATATAATGTTCAAAATATTATATTGTAGTTAATTAAACATTTTTCTTTAGCACGTAGTCTTATTGTACTAGATTTCTATTAAATCTTAAACTCAATATTTGCTTGAAAGCTCGACTCGCCTTTACACACGAGTATTGAAATTACGCTTCGTCCTTTGAAATAAATAAATCAAACTCTTAATTTCTCGCTCCCATTTATATAGACGTATATCATTCGAAACGTTACAAATGTTCATGAAATTTTTATTAAAAACATTTGCTTTTAAGTAGCTTAAGTGTTCGTATGAAACTTCAACATAAAACGCTTCAACATACCGATTTTTTATTTTAATTCCTTTTTGAATAAACACAGCGTATGTAAAGTTTAAGCGAACTTTGTTTTAATTACTAGGAAACGTAAAGCCCAACGTGTGGTTTTAAACTTCAATCCCCTCGTTCAATGTTTCGGATTAGTTAGTTAAGTTCTTTTCAAGTTATTTAGCGAATTAAAAACATTTTGCTTACAGCTGGCGTGAACGGCAGTTTAATGTTAACAGAACTATACCACTTGCAATTTCCCGTATTTATTAATAAACTCTAAAATCATATACTTTTACAATTTACGTTACCTAGGATACGATTAGAAAATAATTATAAATTGGCATCACAACACACAATACGCTCGAAAATAATTATTGAAGTACATCGTGGACAAGATCGCAAAAACGTGTTGAAATTTTAAATTTTCTATGTTTTATTACCATATTATACTGCATCTGTTAAAACTGTCCTGTGTTAAATGCGTGGGGGAAATTTCTGAGAAATTAAGTAATACCCTTAATAGATGGAAGCATGGTAAACTGCAAATATTTTTTTTATTTGAGTCAATGAATTTCAGAACGCATGAAATAAAAAAAATCGACCAAAAGCACATCATTAAAGAATTAATGATGTCGTATAGCCGAGGTATCACCGGCTATCAAGTGAAGCTCATATCGTCTTTCGCAGACCGATATAATAAAGATAAAAATAACGTTTCTTAAGTTTCTAGCACCGAATATCATGAATAGTCTATGATATTTGAATTGTGTCTATAAAACTCAAACTTGGCATACTAAAGTTGCCCATCTCCCTCCTCCCACTACCGCGCCCGGCGCTGGCGCTGAGCTCGTCTCTCGATTCAAACGTCATGGTATATACAAATGGATTTAATCTTGGTTTGCTTCTTACATTTCCTTTTGTGTACTGTAACCTAAATTCTATAGAATTTAAAGTTATTTATTGCAATAAAACAATTGTAAGAAGTGATTTTATTCATAAAAACAAGGATGTAAGCGTATTATATTAATCTTAAATTTTATATATAATAATATATCTAATATATAAAATTCTCGTGTCACGGTGTTCGAACTTGAACTCCTCCGAAACGGCTCGAACCTTATGAAAATTTATATAGTTATTCAGTAGGCCTGAGAATCGGACAACATCTATTTTTAATCCCCCTAAGTG
>JAOSYY010015219.1:5424-20691 GCA_025727935.1 Hebomoia glaucippe
TTTTAAGGTTGACATGGCTGCCAGTAGTTGAGGACGTTGACGAAGCACCACATGTGTACTCGCTTCTGTGCGAGCTGGCCAGCAGTGGGCATGCGGCTCTAGCGACTCCAGACGCGCCACCTCGTGTCATTGCAGTCATCGCGGAAGCATTCCTGCGTGACGCTGTACCTAATGACAACCCGGTTTTCGCTCAGATGGTTGCACTTCTCCGCCAAATACAGGTAAATAAGAAAATTAAAAAGAATCATTAGTGTGGCAGTATCATGAACAATATAAACGACACAAAAACTGACTCACTTTCATTACAGTCATATTATATTTATCAAATTCTTTATGATTATAATTGAAAAGAATGCTGTTTTAATTAGGTTTCCTTTTGTTGCAGAGTAATGCAGATCTGTTCAACTCTTGCTTGATGCAGCTTAGTAGCGAGCATAAGGAAGCTTTGCAACTAGCTCTGTCTGCATAGTGGGGCCCCAAACATCACACCGCTTGTATTTATTACCGCCCGCACATCGCTCGTACACTCGCTCCATAATCGGGCCCAATATCTTATTACTAACGTACGGACTGCCTCTATATAACGATAAAATTATTAATCCTAAATATCTGTTTCTAGTTAGATGAATTGAAATCATAATCAATTTCAGTAAAAACAGAATATATTTCTCTTCTTTCCTTTAAGTGGATTTCTTAGATCTCATCAGACATCTGTTGGGCTAAAATTGCTGTGATATATTTTGTACTAATTTATAACAGCCATTGTTTGAATGTAGCATCTCTTCGACCTTGATGATGTCAATTTCTAAACATTTATGTTTTCTAGTATCAATATTTGAAATGTTACATGATGTGAATGGTCCAATTTTCAAGTTTTAACAATATGTTGATTTCAGACTATAACATATATGTAATATAATCAGTATATTTACTTTTAGTCATTTTTATGTTTCTTGTAACATAGTGATTTATAGTTTTACAAAATTGGACTGTCACATTCCATTTTTTATAGTTTGCCAAGTTTGATTGCTTTAGGATCTTGGTAGCTGTCTCTTGCAATAAACGAGACTTCTGTTTGTAAGAAACAATTTTACAGTAATATATATATTACATTATGTATACATTTCTTTGTTCAACTAAAATAAAAGTTATTGACATTATATTTTAGTTTTATTTTACATAATTAGTATATAATAACATAATATAGTCTTACATTACAAGATGAGCGATAAATATCTTGTATTGCACTTAATTACAATACTATATTAGAAGTAATATTAATGAAATTATGTATATTATAATTTCAGCCATCAATCCAATTAGATTTCATAGTCACTTGAATTGATGTTAAAAATCATATATGTGGAACCACCTAAGGTTTTAGAATATGGATAGTTGTCTTGCAGTTTAGAGAACGTTACACTTGTATTTTACTATGTAATGATAGGTATCTAAATAAAAACACAAATAATTTTTCTGATTTCTCTATGAATACCGAATAGACTTTAAAAATATTGTATGTACAAAACCTATTCCTATTAATATACATTATGATCGACAACTTAATGATGCAATGACTAAACTGTTTATTTACATTTAAGTGCATCTGAATTTCTCAAACTATCTTTCGCCAATTAAAATTTGAAACAAGGAAAGGGAATAAATTTTGAATAAAAAATTGTTAATTGAAATGCCGAACTTAGACAACGCTGCTTTAAGCAGTAGGGTGAATATCAAAGAGAAAGGAACAAGAAACTTTAAAAATGCGTAAAATAGGAAACAACGACATAAATACTACTAATTAGTAAACAATTAACTAATAATAAAAGTAAACAATTAAAAATATTTTAAATAAGTATTTGAATATAAAAATAATATGCATCGTCCACTTTCTTGTTAAGATTTGTATAAAACCGCTAACTTGATACAATACCCATAGTCTACAGTAGCGCCATTTGACCGGTTTCTGAGTTGTAATTTTAGACTGCAAACTGTTAGAGCTCTTTTTTTAATTTTCACTGAGAAGATTGTTCTCTTTAAATTCAATAATTGATGCAGTATTTAATCCATATTTAAACGTTAAAACCTTCTACGTTAACAAATGCTCTTAATATGCTTGTTGCGACATGTTTTCAGTGAATAATAAAGCTTTTGGCCCTTGATCCCTGTCATAGTCTAGTCTGTGGTTGTTGTGTGACTTTTTTCTTGCTAGTTACCAACGAACTTGCCAATTGTAAACTAATGTTCAATGTTTTTATGCATATTTGAAATAGGTAAATGAAAATATTTTTTTATTTTCTCCTACAGCTTCTTTTTTCCAGACGTTGAAATAAAATTTTAAATTATATACCATTAAATTATAATATTTGATTATAGTGACATCTTTTATAATTTAAGAAGTAATTAGAGTTGTCATAGCCCATAGGTAAAAGGGTAAAAGTTAAATTTTTGTCAATTAATGTCATTTCAAAACAAGGTTTTTTTTGCAGGAATGACATAATTTTTATTTATTATTTACAACTTCAAAGATAATTATAAAATAATCATATATTACTCAGGTATTGTGTTTTGTAGTTGTTTATTAAAACCGGCGTGCCATGAGATAATGTCACGTAAAAGAAACCGAATGGAAAACGAAAAAGAAATGAGTTCAAAAAGAGAGGAGTTTGGAGATGGGCAGAACGGCAGTGATGCAAGCTTTTGTAGTAGCAGCAGTCAAGTGATTGCTGATGTGGGACAGGTTAGTATTCCTTATTTTTAAGTGGTATTCTTTTAGAAAATCGGCATTTTTCTTTAATTTAAATAATGTTATTAAACCTGGTAAATGGCAGCTTAATATGAAAAATAATTTAATAAAAACCTTAGTAATAATCCAATGTAATTAAAAATTAGGTTTTTAAAACTGTTTGAAAAGTAACATTTATGAACCATTTTTTTTATATTATAAATTCATAAATTATGTTTAATAAAAATTAAAAAAGTGTAAGTGATTCATCTACATTACTAAAAATTTCTTTTATAATAATTATTTGATAATTTAAAAAAATGTTTTCATATATATTTCTCTAATTTCCAATTTAGTGATGTGGAAAGTTATACTAAATATAATTTTATTCCCGACACTGGTTATTTTTATTTTGTGCTACTAAGATGAATCACAGTGTCAATTACTTGATAATGCTTTATTATACTATCTTATAATTTTATCGATGGGGTGACACACCTAATGTTAACTCAAGAGGAAGTTATTTCTCAGAATACTGTAGATATAGTGTTGCTCATTTTAAAGGTGGCTATGATGTTTTTTTAAAAGTTAAATCTCTCATATGAAATAATGATGTAGTTGTATTACTATTCTAAGGATATCATCAATTACTAAGCATATTTTTTAAATATCTTCTCTGAAGTCTTAAGTCTAGATATTTAGATTTTAGAATAAATTATCTTTGAACAAGGTACTTGTATCTTGTTACCGGTATTTCAAATGAGTTTGTTGTGTTGATTTCAATTGACATATTTTTGTGGTTTTTAGGTGATTACAAGTCCTTATTCATTATGTACATTATTTTATTATGCATTTGATGTACTTTTAAACCCTATTAATATCAGCCCGGTTTAATTACTTATATATGTTTCAAAGTTATTGCAATTAAATATACATTTGTCGATTAAATGCTATCAGTGGCATTGTTCTTAACTTCTAGCATATATTAAGAGTTATTTCATTATTTTAAAAAAATGTTTGGTAGATTTGCTTAAAAATATTGTTTATTATATTTATTTGTTTATTGAGAAGTTTTGTAAACATGTTTTTAATATGATATATTTGTTTTCTATATATAAAGATAGTATCATTGTTATAGGCGAGAAACATTTGGGCGTGCTTCCAAATTTGTGGCGTGATTGTTGACCATCACTTTTCGTCTTTTGATTTCGTACATTTTTAGTACCTATGATATAATCAAGATATTTTTCACTCAACATCGTTTATATGACAACGAACTGGAACCAATAGTCGCGTAAATATATCATGCGATATATCGTAACATAAAGCGAGGTTTCATTTCCGAAATTATACTGTTATTCCTCTCGAAATTCAAAACGAGAAATATTTTGGAAAAATGAAGCAAACATACTAAAGCCATAGAATTTAATAACGAAACTTAATTTTTCTGCCGTTTAATTCGATAGTAAATTTAGCTTATAAAGGGTTTGGGATACGATTTAACACTAGTTTCTGCCATGGGTTTCGCTCGCGTTCAATTTCGATTTTTACACCTTGGGTTACATTATTAGAGTTTTAGAAAAGATTCCTAATTTTGTATAATATAACCTATAGCATTCCCCGATTAATGAACTATCGAACCCTGAAAGAAATTTTGATATCGGACCAGCGGTTCCTGAGATTAACGCATTCAAACAAACACACAGACAAAGAAAGATACTCTTAAGCTTTATAATGTTAGAATATATTTTCTTCATTAAAGATATTTTCGAAAGCTGAAGCTGAAAAGTATTTGTGTACCCTAAATAAATGTAAAACGATAGCCAACAAATAACTACCACGAAAGAAAATAAATTTTGGCGCACTTTTGTAGGTCACTAAGGCGGGCATTACACCGCAATTAGCAGCTATTTTATTCATGAAACTATTCGCGTACAGTGATTCAAATTTAATTTCACAAAAATAACGATTCATATGAGGTAAACGAATAAATTGGTCGAATATCTGAAAATTTGCAATTCATGACGGCCAAAACCAATATTTAATAAAGAAATTTATGATTTAATTAAGGATTACGAATAGCATTATAAATGTTAGAATGATAGTTGAAAAGGGTGGAATCGTTCAAGTAAGAGTAAGAGCCGGTCGTTCTAAGCCTGGCTGAGTTGTTTATGCATTGATTCAAATTAAAAAAAATAGTAGCATAACAAATGAAATTGCAGTGTCGGAAGTGTTCGAGATAAGAATCTGTTTAAAAATTTTAATGGCTGTTGAGAATCGCAGACTTTGTTAGTATATGTTTAGATAGCTCGATACGTGTGATATCAGCCGGTATATATGAAGCGTGGTCGTACGGAGAAGTGCACATTTTGCCCTTCGAGGCATACCTCGGTCTCATAATATGTACACAACAAAACATTATTCTCATACACATCCTTTTTACAAAGTCTCTTTTTTCGACCTATCAACTGAAAATTCAATACCATATATTGCCAATATGCCCAAAAGTAAATTAGGTCAATAAATAGCATCTGACCTATGCACTTAATTTCTATATATTTTTTTCTAATTTATAATATTCATTAAATTTCTATATAGAATGTATAAAGAGTCGTCAAATATATGTTCGTAAAATATTATATTGTGGCTGATCTCGGAACTTGCGCAATATTGACCTTCACCGCAATTTTATAGCCCACCAGTGTTCTTATGTGCATGCAGGTCTATGCATCCACAAAAAACACGAGACAAACTTTTACTTTTCATTAGGAGACACTAATATATCATTATCTGATGTTTTATTGTTTATTGTTAAATTTAATAAGTAAAAGTCCTTATAGCTTTTCATCATATCAGGAATAAATACAAATAAACATAAATAATTTTCTTATGTAACAATGCATACAATTAATGTCTTTTATAGCTTTTTATATTGGAAAAACTCGATAAAGTAATGAAACAAAATCGTAAAACGATATTTTCTTCCAATCTCAAACCTCACTGCGTTCTGACCGTATGGCTGTTCGTGGCGCGACGCGTGTCTGACGAGCCTCCACGTCGGCGTCGCGCCACCCGCGCTTTCCCCCTTCACACTTCACACCTCACACCCGCTAATACCCGCATCGGTCTATAGTTCTATACATTTTGTTCAGTAATCAGTATTCACTATTCACTCGCAAACTTCGCGCGGCATAGACTTCTCGTAACTGAATAGTTTAAAATTAGTCACGGCCCTCATTTCGTCGAGTGCTCTCATATTTTGTCTCAAAAGTCGATTTATGTAATCATAGTCGGCAAAAACGCGTACTATTGTTGCACATTTTATTACCGAATACTTTACACTTTATTCATAAACTTGGGAAACAATGCACAACTGAACTCTGTCAATCGCGCGGCTAAGTGTTTTTTAAATAATTTTGAACGATAAGTTGAAATATGTCACTAACCATGACTACTACACTGACGAACGGGCACTGCAAGGCCAAACTGGAGACCAACATTAATAGTTACAAGAAAAACGGAACTGTGAATTCGGATCCTCCACAGATTGAACATGTAAGTCATTCCAATTGTTATAATTAATTGATGTAACTTTTACAACAATTGTCAATAAATTTCCTCGCTTCTTGATTAAGACCTGATCGAGTCGCATAGTATTCGGAAGTTGTCTATTTCCACCAGAACTGCAGTTGTAGGGATTTTCCTATCTAGAACAATCAACCTTGTAGTCTTAGCCGTTAAATGGATTAAAATATATTCTTGATTTTGAGTAAATATTTTAATTTAACATTTAACCTTTTAGTAGAAGGTTTATTACAAATCATGATAATGGTGAAAGCTTACGTCGTTTTGCATATATTACTATATGTAGTACTCGTATACGTAGAAAGTCTTACTGAATACACTGAATATGTCGCGGTCATCGATTTTTTTGCAATATTTTTGACAGTAAATTTAGCTGTGTTTTTAATATTACATTGATTTTGCTCTAGTACTGTATTTCATGAGATTGTATTACGGTTCAACCGGAACCGCATTCCTAACCTGCTATGCAACATGAATACCTATTGTGTATTCTGTACCACGCCGGCGTTCAATAATCAAATATAATATTTGGTCCTTCGTACTTCATAAGTATGATATGTTATACTTAACAAAAACATATTAAGGTACATGTAAGATTGGTTTAAGTTAGAAAATACAGTTCTTTATGACGGTAATTTCGTCTGGTCATCGAACTTTGCTAAAAATTTAACGTGTATAAAAACTGTGAGGGAGAAGTAGTTCCTTACGTATGAAGTTCAACATTATATACGAAAATGGTAAATCTCTGTTAATATATACTACTAATATTTATGAAACGTATAGAAAAAGAAGTTTTTGGGCATACCTAATGAATTCTGTAGTATATATGATTGTAATTGTTACTGTAACCGGACTTACAGCTCCGGTTCTTGACTCGGCTGATAAATCATGTAAGTGGGGTTAAATGCGATAACATATCGGGATAAAACTATTTCAGTTACTGCCTTTTATATAATACTTAGATCTACATGTCGTTCTTATTAAAAAGTTATTCTTTGACTGAAAACAACTAAAACTGTGTCCGACATTTTAGCTACATCTTACTTAGCGTGAAAATATTATTTTGAACATTTATACAAGCTTAATTTGTTGTTTACTAAACCTGGCAAAATGTAGACACATACGTAGGCATAACCAACCTCTTTTCCAGTAAGATTAGACAGAGATTACGAATTTCCACTTAATTTCACAAAATAAGAATCTAAAATAATTTTCATGTAAATATATACTCCAAATTAAAAAATCTTATATGAAAGTAATGTTTTTTTGAAAACATATATTTGTAAGTCCTGTTAGTTCTTATTAAATGGCCTCACAAACAAACATTTCTCTTTTGTCATTAAGAACTATTAAAAGTAATAATTTACACGCAAATCATTAATAAATTTTATTGTTTTGCATTTTTAAATTATTCTTTTACATTTTATTAATGTACTAAGGAAGTTTATAATAATTTGTAACTTTACATTGTCTAAATTAGTTTTTTGGTGGTATAGATTACTTTGAATTGCTAAATCATTTAAATTATTTTAAAATGGTGTTTGCGTGTTGAATTTTCCAGCACGATTTTTTGTGTTGACCGGTTTAACACGAACTTTAAACAACTTTTATTATAAATGTAAAGTGCGTCAATTCACGTTAGAGACACATATTCAAGTTTAAAAGATACGTCATAAAACAACTTCCTTTCAGAATAGTTTTAATGATGTAATCATTGGCTTGTTCATTGTTATAACATTTTATGACAATTGTTTCCAAATTATACTCGTACAATTGAAACTGTTTTTAAAATAACTTAGGTTCAGAAAATTAAAGGTTTATCTATAAACTAGCTTTCTGACCGCGGCCTCGCTTGCGTTCATTTCTTTATTTACATACACCTTGGATTACATTATTGGACTTTTAGTAAAGATGCCTAACTTTTTTTGAAAATAAAATATAGCCTTCCTCGATAAATGTACTATCCAACACTGAAAGTGTTTTTCAAATTGGACTAGCGGTTCCTGAAATTAGCACGTTCAAACAAATAAACAATCTCTACAGCTTTATAATATTATATATATCGAATATCTAAATATCTATAAATCACCTATAAACTTGTAATAATAAAAAAAAGATAATAATATTTTTATTTCTAGCTCCTAGTACTATACTTTTTAATTTTATGAAATTTAGCTTCTTTAAAATATACAATGTTTGTTAATAAATGATAAGAAAAACTAACTTCTAGTGAATGTTAATATAAGATCCAGTAAAATATGATTATTGTAATTCGACATACAGTATTGTATGTTGATATGCGTATGCGTTGATTTGTAAGTTCCTAGTTATTATCTATAATATTATAATAGTATGTATTGTATATTCAAATCATAAATACACTTAATTACTCGAATTAGTTACGTTAATCGATTACCCTGAAGGCAGTACAATATTATAGCTCAAATTGTGAAGTCTTGTATAATTTGTTGATGGTATCTAATATTGACTGACCTTGCGTGTGTGGGTATTCCCCTAGCCCTCCATTAACGAGATATTTTTTTTTTATACAATCGGTAGGCAAACGATCATACAATTCGCCTATACTAAGCGATTCCTGTCGCCCATGGACACCTCCAAGATATAGAAGAACCGTTGCCAACCTTTGGGCCTTAGCAATATTAAATCATATGTAATTTTTATTGACGTTCTGCTGCCGGCCTTATTTATTTTTATTTCGAGTATCGGACATTCTAGACAGAAATCGAAACGTGCGCAGCACTTCACGACTTTTCCATCTATAAACGGATTTCTTAGTGTACTTTTCTTAAAAGAATATTTTTCGATTTAGAAATTATATTCTATTAGACATAACTTAAATTCCTCATTGGAGCTATGTTGTAGGACTTGTAATATCGCTTTTAAATCTATAATCCCTTTTTTTAAACTAGACCCAAAAAGGAAACTATAATTTTGTTGTTTAGTCTGGGCATGAACAGGCCAATTTGGATTCATTTTTTTATTGAATACTAACACGATTAAGAGAGTTCTCAGCTATACATTATGACTATTCAGGCGTTTCTTGATATCTCTTCGTGATTATTTAAAATTATGGCTAAGGTTATTTTGTGACAATATTTTTGATCTATACCGTATGATCAGTGAAGGTTTTAACGTAGATATAATGAACATATATTATTAATCTTTACGGAAACTGATATTAACATGGATTTAATAAGGACAACATAGTTGTGTTATCTTTAATATACAGTATCAAATTGTTATTAATGCAAGTATGCAGCGTTAATTAATGTAGCCACGAGAGTGTCATATTATCACACATGTCCGGTGCGACGTCACATCACGCCACCTCCTTATCAGCTCTAATCGTTGAGCCTTGACATCCTAATGACAGACTTAATCATCCCTTAAAATATACATGCCATATTACGAATCCTGAGGTCGTTGTTCTGCTCCGTAAGTTTATAATGATAACTCTTATTTATCAAAACATAGTTCTATATATTCAAGAAGTTATTGCCTTATCATGTAATGCGTCACGTATTAACTAAAAATATTTATAAGATTCAGAGCAAGCAGTCATGGTGTCTTTGAATAATGTATTCAGAGTTTATACATGATGTATTTTGGTACATACTAGCATCTAGTCGCAGCTTCTCTTGCATTATTAGCAATAATTTAAATCTATACTTCTTTACTTACTATTATAATGGTGAAGAGTTTGTTTGTTTGAACCCGCTAATCACAGGAATCGTTGGTCCGATTTGAAATATTATTTCAGGATAGTACATTTGTCGAGAAAAAATATAGGCTATATTATATTTTTTTTAAAAAAGGGACCTTTACTAAAAGTTCAATAATGTAACCCAAGGTGTAAATATCAAAATGAATCAAAATGAAATATCCTATAAAATCTTATAATCTTGATGATCCTTTTTATCGATGAAGTTGTTTAAACGCGAAAGTTCAACAAATTAAGTCACTTTCGTTTTCCGTAATATTTTAGAACATTTATAAATTACAACAGATTGTCAATCGACATTGATACCTAAAACATTTTGTTTAAAAAAAGTTGTTTATTAATGATAATATAAAAAGCATAATAACTTAGTAATAATTTCATTAGTGCTAGTTGAACTCAGGCCGTATCTTGTGATTTAAGTGTAGATCTAGTTGTAAGTCTATTCTTCGTTTCATTATACAATTTTGAGAATTCTTACGTAAAAAAAATTGCGGGCATTTTTCATATAATGGGCGGAGATTTGTCTAAGTGGTAATTGTGGTCTAAGATGGTAGGGCAGAGAACTTTAAATGATCCAGGATCTAAGCGGCTCGGAAAAACTGTCCTTTAACTCATAATTTATATTTTTCAATTGTAAAAATGACAAAACTTGTTATAGAAATCGTGTTCTACTAAGTTTTAAAACTAGATTCAAACTTCAGTCACGTCTCCAAGTGCGGGTCTAAGTGTGTACTCTTTATTGTACACGTAAATAGGGCTCGGTAAGCACTTTCATTACACAGTACTTGCTTGTGCAATTTATATTTCTATTTGTAAAACCTAGAAAGTCGGACTTCGTCTACATTGTTACTCATACTTCGGGTTTAACAGTTTTAAAACATGTTGGTTATGTTTTTATATTTTCGTAAAATAAATTCGGTAGCCGATATAATTAACCCGGTTTCGTTGTAACTATTTTAGTTTATAATTTATTCAACAATGCTTTCCCGGTTGAATGATTCCCGAGTGTGTTCTATGTAAACGATATCGTAATACTACCTTCGTACACTCTTTACTAAGAAATTACTCAATGGAAATTGCTATTGATATAACTGTGAGTGTACTACATATTTTCCTTATAAAACAATAATTAAAATGCTAAATATTGTTTGAGAAAAACCAAGAAACTAAATAGTAGGAAGATCAAAGTCCAAATAAAGATTATCGGATGGCCTTGTATCTACGTTACATAAAATGCTTAAATTAGAGGTCGCTTTTTATTTTAAACATATACATTATTCAAGTCTATGATTTGTATTCATTATTTAATAGATAATCTAGCAACAAATGAAAATTTGCTGCGTGTTACCAAGTGCTACAATTACGTCAAAAATAGGATCTACAACATTTTTACTCTCCTACAAACTTATTAGTCGGGTTACTTAAATTTTTTTTCTTTTATATTCGTGATATTGTACATAATAAATGTATTTTAAAAAGTACAAAGTAAATAATGTTATTAAAATAATAATATACATATTTCAATAATTCTTAATCGATCTATGGTAACATGTCTGTATGTACTGAGAGATGGTTTCATAAGTAGCCATAACTTCATTTAAACATCTGGGTCTTTGTGTTTCCGTCACATTCCACGAAATTTTTTTGTTGTGCAAAGCTGACTTTGTGTAGTACAATTCCTAAATGTATCTAATCGAACATTTCTGATATAGACCTCGAGTCTTCCTGTGGACTAACTTTTACGTAATCTACGTTATTTTGTTTGTTGATAATCGTATTAATAGCATAGAGCTATTGTGTTTTTTTATACATATGATAATTCTTTAATCTTTTTCTACTATTGTTGACAGTCGTTATGCACAGCGGCACCATTCAGTACAGACCCGGCAGCTATAGCGGAGCGTGAAAGATGCCACTACGGGCGAATCCCAAGGGCAGAGGCGATAGCAGGAACAGCGCCACGCAGAGTGCGCGTGTACGCAGACGGCATTTACGACATGTTTCATCAGGGCCACGCCAGACAATTACAACAGGCCAAAACTGTCTTCCCTAATGTCTATCTCATCGTTGGAGGTAAGTCTTATCCACGTTCAATAGGTTAGGGTAATACCCTCTGTGATGTCAGAACGTAAGGATGATATAAAATGAATGACCAACCATTCAGTACATACTTACGTACTCAAACTATGAGTGTGAAGATTATGATTTGAAATACTAGATCAGTATTAAATCCAAGTAGTTACAGGTAAACTTTATCTGCGAAATAATATTTGGAAAGTCCTGACTGATTATTGTTATCGATGTCTCATAAAGAAATAATTGAACCCCAAACCATATTTATAATAATACTAGCATTTGCCAGCAGCCTCGCTTCCGTTGATGTGCATTTAATCAGCCATTTCTAGTGGTCTCATAGTATTTTTGAGTATTTTTTTCAAATATACAGACATACGGTATCTGCTCATTTATTTAAAAGATATTATCCCTGAATCTCAAACAGATATTTCTAAATGCTAAAGCATCATCTGGATCTCGTCAGCTTTTAAACAAGAAACTCATCGAAATCTCTCCATTTGTTAAGGGGTTACATACAAATAAATACACAATCAAACAAGATTTCTCAAACTTATGACACTCCTGCATAGCAATAAATATAATTGATAGCAATGAAGATGATTATTTTTAATAAATTACATATTCCGTCAACTTATTCAATTTTTTTTTAGAGGAAGCACGTTTGTTTTACTCTTTTATCTTAGGTTGTTACATAAAAATATTACAGATAACAGGAAAATAAATAAGTAAATTATCATATTATAGAATTGTGAATCTTTTAATGTTTTTATCTTTATGAAACTATGTGACGTATATTATTTATTTGGAGATTAAATTCACTTTTAAATTATCAACGTTCAATGATACGAGCTTTTATGAGTTTATGAGTGATTTTACAAAGTAAAATTCTTAAATTATTGGAGTTTTTAACAATTCCTCCGTATGCAACTTAAATATATCATACCATATAAACTTTGTGGACAGAAATCCTAATTTCTAACAAATAAGATAAACATCTGCTGTGTATTTTATTTCGTGCGTATAACAAGAGATATATTACCTCTAATGTCATAAGAATCTTATGATTCATCACGTACATATAAAATCTTATTTCTTACGCGTAAACTTATAATCGTGGCATGGGTAATTAAACATTTATAACAACGTTGTTGGAACATACAATTTAATCATGTAACATATAAACATTTTCAGCAGTCTATACCTATACTAATATCATAAAGCTGGAGAGTTTGTCTGGTTGAATGCGTTAGCCTCACTACTATGAATTGCAAAATACTTTGTCTCTGGACAGCACATTTATTGAGATAGGCTATGCAGCATCACGCCACGATCGCCAGCTTTTTGAGAGCTTCCGGTTAGTGCGCTACGTAAGCGGTTTACAGAATAATCCCGTCATAACTATTACTCGTAAAAAGTTGTAAAAGATAAGTAACATTTTATTTTCGCCAAACTAAAAAAGTAGTCGATGGATTTTTAATTTTGATACTTTTTGTATTTTTGTCCAACAATGTTTATACAGGTTTTGTATTCCAAAGTTCTTAATAATTTATGATTATAAGAAATTCTTAGCAAAATATTTTTTTATGTCTTTTCATCATCCATCGGTAAACGGTCTAAGAATCATTCGATGGTAGGCCTCAACATCTTATTCGAAGTCGAAACGCGTACGACAGCAATTCACTACCTGTCCATATATGAACACGTGGCGTCGATGGGATTTAAAATAGAAAAAGTCTATCAGCGACGCTCGCATATTATTGATTAATAAAAAAATGAAAAAACATCGTACGATATTGTAATATTACAAAGTCTTAGGAGTGTGTAGTAATTCATTGTGGAATTATGTCTATCTTTATCAAAATCACAGGTGGCACTGATTAAAATCACGCAAACACCACGTGTGAAACGTGTTACTTCAACATCGGTTATAAATAGAAGGAAATTGTTACCATTGACATAAATGAGTTAACGCAATCAATTTTCTTAGTATATCTCCTAAACTTATGATCTTAGTTATGAAAGAAAATATTTTTTTTAATCTCAGATGTATATGTTAAAATAAATTATTAAAATAATAAGCTTTTGATGCGGACGGATAATGAAGTGTGGAACAATAATTTATACAATATGTACCTAATCGTTTAGTCTTTAGGTAATTTTTAATGTTCTGCTTAAATATCTTGTTAGTATATTAAATAAATAAACACGTGACAGCATTAAGCTATTAACCCTAATTATGATTTATTATTAATTAACAAGCATGAGTCATTTTTAACTGGAGAAGCAGTTAAGGTAGGGGTTGATACAACAATGAATAACACTCTCGTGTCATATTTTGTTAGCGTTAAAAAATATGTATCAGGAAAAATATCCTGTGTGTTGCTTATCTTGAAACGTGTATTATATTCTTATCAGAAAAAGCATTTACAATTACTAAATTAGTTTCTGCGATCCAATTTTATAGGCTTAGATGGTTGCTTAGTTTGTGCTAGAAACTTGTTTGCCCTTTCTTCCGCATTCTGATATTATATTGTATTGTAGGCTCTGATTGTACACTAGTTCAAGTAATGCAAAGTAGGTACTGGACTCTATGGTAGTAGATGTCCAACAAAGTTTTGACTTGTACCCTCGAATGGACCTTGTTGATGTTATAAAGAATTACGATACATTTTTGCAAGGTTAGATGTTTTAGCACAAAAGCTAAAATGGTGTAAAAATACATGAGAAGCGAATGAATTTTAAACTCAACTCAAGATTTCTACGAATGTCGATATAAGTAAAGCTGACATTAAATAAGTGAATGTGATTGTTTTACAATATTAAATTTTCAATCACAAATTGCTCGATTAACGACTTTCAATTCACTTGGTCAACCGGTCTTCCTCAAAATTCACGGATGCAGATATTTAAATTAATAACTATCTGACAGAATTATCTCACAAAAACGACACACAATGATTCGATTACGAATAGATTTTCAAATAATAGAGATAATAATGCCTCATCGTAGGTGTTTGCCTAAAGTGCTAAGCAAATTCAAAAACGACCTAAAAACAGTTGTACACATCATCTATAAGTATAGAACTTGATGTTATAAAGCTGAAGTGTGCGTTTGTTCGAACGCGCTAATCTCAGGAAC
>JAOSYY010015229.1:0-20685 GCA_025727935.1 Hebomoia glaucippe
TGTGACTTTTTTACAGTCGGGATCGAATTTTTTTCCGTCCCATCATCAAAGGTGTCATAACTACTATCACCCGTTTTGGCCTTCGGGAGTAGTCTTTAAACACCCTGTATTTGGTTATACTTAAAAACATGTTATTTAATGAAGAAATAGTTTCAAATAAGTTTTAAGCTAAATATTAAGTTTTGTTTTTTTTTTTTTTAATAAATGTGTATTATAAATGTTGCAGTTTATTCTTGTTCGATATTTTTACTATGTGATAAATTTGCACATTAGTAGGGGCAACCACTCCAATCGGATCGATTACGTGCATTCAGACGATCAGACGAAATTACACCACAAGACCAGTTTGGCGCTGATAAAATATATGTATTGCGGATTCTATTATTTATATAGTTTCTCTCAATTTCTCACTTATTAATAATACTCTAAAATAGAAGGTGGGCATCATAAAGTCAAATATAATTTGATAGGGGTAAAAAACATCGTATGAATAGATACAAATATCAGAAACTGAAATTTTGATGGTACATAATAAATATAGTAATATTTTTTTACTCTACGCATATAAATGATTTTCTAGGTAAAAAATACTTACAAGTATGTACCTACAAGAAGACTGTCGCTGTTTGTTTATGGTAATTCGAAAACGTCTGAGATGACTATGACTAGACTTGAAAGTCCGTTATACGTTATAGAGTGACCTACTATTTTCATTTTAAAAAAAATATTAGAATTTCGTGATATTAATTATTGATCTATAAAATTTTGAACTGTCTTCCAATTGTCAGCTGGACTTAAAATTGCTTTAAACGTCCTTTTGTCACAATAAATAAAACAAAACGTAAGTGAAGTTGTCGAGCACCGTTAATCTATAGACGAGGAATATAGTTTCTAAGTATAATTTTATTATACCTATGTAAATGTTCCTATTTATCAAAATAAACATGAGGATGACTGTGCTTAAGAAAAACATATACTTGTTCATTTTATTCGATAATGATGAAATAAACGTAGTTTATGTTACGCCTTATAGTGAAAGTCATGTAAATAACGGTTCAGCCGATTTGGAGATTACTTGGAACAAACTGGCAGACATAGCGAAACGAAAGAGTAAAAGACTGTTATTTGAATATTACAAACGGGTATTTGACGTTTATAGGTATCTAGTATATGCATAGATTATTTTTAGTAACTGTATGTAGCTATATTCAATATAAGACTACAATTATAGTGCATCATTTCCACATACATCTATATTTTTTTGAATATTTATAAAATATAGACTGTAATGCACGCTTTTGCCACTCATTGTGCCTCCATTTATGAACAATGTTACGATTAATTCAAAAATATGGAATGTGGCGACCCTGCTTGCACGTCTAACTTCCAAATTCCAAACTGTTAATTGATAACCAAAGGATATCTTTATTGTTACATTGAAAAATAGTTAGTTCCAAGGTGCATGTTTCATAGAATTACATCATTAATTTTGTAGCTACGTAAAAGTAATTTCAACTTGAGTATTTGTTACACTTTACTTAATACAACTATTACTATTGAGACACTATATACCATCGGATCTTGACCTGCTCGAGTAAGAACAGCGAGTCGGTCCGATTTTGTGACTTTTGCTTCCAGTTCACTTATACTAAATATAAGTTGTCATTATATAATTACATTAAATATTTTTGTAAAAAACAGAGGTATATAGGAAAAGTGACATAAAAGGACTTAAAATTGTAAAGTTATATAATATTATTATAATTATACTCAGGAAATTAAGGAACTGTCTTTGTAAACGGAACTTGGGTCCTTTTATAAAGTTTTGCATTAACACATACGATTGTCACCTTTCGACGTACGATATTCCAAGTTTACATGATAATATTTTTTGCTTTTTATATCGTATCTTTGAGGCTAAAATCTCTCCAGGTAAATGACCCTATAGTCGCTAATAGATACCTTGTTGTATCTTGTTTCTGTGTATTAACATAGGAATATGTATATTATATATTTAATTTAATAAAGCGTGCGGATGCGCGGGCCGTTGGTAGTTATATTATTTTGGCGTTGGTTAGACCTTTGTGGTCTGATAACTGACCTATATATCGTATGTTTTTCAGGCGTTGTCACGGGCGGATTCATTTTGACTACGCCTACTGGAAATCATGCGATATCTCGTGACAAAAACATTTGTGGCCGTCCGGTTGTCAAAATTGAACCTTACGTTAATTACTTTCTTTAGATTTTTTAGTCACAATCGTTTGTCACATTTAAACAACTGCTTTTGCTATCGCCAGCTAAGGCGTAGCCTTTTGTTCCACGTACCACTCATTCGAGTAACCATCCACTCTACTCTTCTAGTGTTTTTCTTATCTGCAATAGGTAAAGCAGAGATTGAACAAGTCTTTGGGCGCTCATAGTTTACTTACAGACTAGTACCGAGAGCAGTAAAATTCGCCCCAAACATTGGTTAAATCTATCTAAAGGCCGCTATGACAGACAATACTCGTGGTCCTTATAAAACTTTTTTTGAAAAATATATTAATAATAATTAAATTACAATCACATTTATACCTCTACATAAAATTTTATTATAATATAAACAATCATAAGATAACCTCTGACTACATTACTTCCCGAAAATAGTGGTACAAAGCTAAATTGATAATTTCTATTATAATGATATTTGTTTTATTCATATCCTGTGTATGCATTTAAGTATTTAGGCTCTATCATGTTAGTACAGCTAAATGAAACAATAGTTTCATAAAAAATACATTAGTAAAAAAAAGGAACCAACAGCGAAGCATGACAACAAAAACAGCTGGTTTAACATGTAGGAGCAAAATAACGTTAATAAAACGTTTTAAAAATATGATTTTTTATTAGTCAGGATCGATTTTTTTTCCATATCATCATCAAAGGTGTCATGAGTACTATCATCTGTCTTCGTTTTCGGGACCATTTAAACTAATATCATTTAAATGGTATTAGTATGAATGTATATAAAATAAACAATCAGGTCTGTATTTATCCGCACATTTCTAACGCAACGGGTTTCAATACAATCTCGAATATCATAATATGTATTGATATATTACAAAAATGCATGTATAAGCAAATATCTTGCACGTGTACAAAGTGTGAATAATAAATTTTACATTTACATATGATGCAAATATTATATTTTTTTAATTTCTGGCCCTTATTTATGTTTTGGATTTTTTTTGTAGGCGCTTTTCTTAGTTATTTCTACTTATCCTCAAAATGTGTAAAACTATAATGAGCTTAGTAAATATTTAAGTTTTCAATTAAAAGTTTCTATATCAATAGATGGAATTGGTTAAAAAAAATCAATATTAATGAGAATAAAATCTCAGTCAAAGTAAGTGTACAATAATCTAAAACAAAAAAATTCGACACTGAATATCTACAACTCGATTTGGATTAATTAAATATAAATTACAACAATGTCTGTTATATAAATATTATTTAATTAATCAAAATCGATTTGTAAATATTCCGTGTCGACTTTTTATAGTATTAATATAGTATACATTACATGCATAAAATATTATAAATATGTAGATAAAGCTATACATATATTACAAGTTAGCCAACAGACAAATCTTTATTTTGATTTAATGCAGAGATAATAATTAATAGGCCGAATAAGATTTTATAATAAATGTCTACTTCGTTTTAATATTCAATATCATTAATTAACTTTCATTTCTTTGTCTATCTGTACAAATAAAAGTATTTTGAAATAATAACTAACATTTTTTTAGTATATTTAGAAATGGACGTAAATAATCACTAAAATTCAGTAGTGTTACATTGCATATCTTTGATTGCTAAGTTTTTATGGTAATTTTATTAATCGACTTAAGAAAAGGTGAAGGTTCTCAATCGTCTGTATTTTTTTAATGTCAATTTCTGTAGAAGCGTTCATTAGCCAGACTTATGCATAGCTTAACGGATTTCGAATCCAGGCGGACATGATTCAAAAATGAATTTGATCCTTTTCTAGAAATAACAACTTCACATTACTTTCATGAAAAGTGGAAAAATAATGCGAGTGACAATGGGGTGTACCGTTAGTTATCAACTAGTTTATTCAGTCATTGTAAATATTGTTATGATAATAGATACTAAAAGACTTGCTGTGCTTACAAAGCAGCTAATTTGACCCGGATTTAACTTATCTAATGAACTTTTCACACATAACCTAATAATCAGCGTAGCAACTGTAAAATCAGTTGCTTCTCAGTTTTCGACGCGATCCATACTATATATTTGTCTGTTGAAACCTTTTGTTTTTTTCAAGAAGTATTTCGTTTATTAGATCAACATCTTTTACATAATGTTAAACGCACTGAAGCATGTATACATTATATTTCTTATTTCTATTTTATTTTATAACTGTAACATGTGTTATAATTTTCACCAATCTGCGATGGACTTTTTGTCGTCCATAGATTTTTGTGAACCGACTTTAAAATATTCTTTATTCTTCGCCTTGTTCAATCCTGTGTTCTGGAATATCGTATCCAGATTAGAATATTACACGCATTTCTTAACAAAAATAACGAAAAATCCAAAGATCGGATGTTATATTTTAGCAGCAAGTATTTTCACGCTATGTTTGGTGAGAAGCCATTTCTTCATTGAAGCTATGAACAAACAAGCGTCATCAGCGCTTCTGGAGAACGATACAGCAAAAACTCTGGGAGTTATATTATTTATTGTCGGTCAAATTTTGGTTGCGACATCGACGTACCAATTGGGTATCATCGGTACGTACTGCGGCGATTACTTTGGTATTCTTATGAAGAAGAGAGTAACTGAATTTCCATTTAATATTTGCTATAATCCAATGTACAGAGGGTCCACATTATCATTCTTAGGATTTACTTTGATGCAAGGGAAACCAGCTGGCCTACTTGTCACATTTTGCGTTCATGTCGTCTATGAAATCGCATTACAATTTGAAGAGCCGTTTACAGTCAAGATATATAGTAACGGAAAACAGAAAATTAAGACATAAATGTGAATCTATCGGAAAAACTTAAAAGTGAAATTTAAATTGTTAAATAAATTATTGAAAATTATTAGCTATTTTAATTACTTATCTTGCGGGTAGAAATCTGCTGCTGGAGAAACACTGAAAAGGTTGGTTAATTGCATAAAATATATATTTTTTTAATTTAATAACACCATAATTTAAATCTTGATATTCGTTTAATATTGTTAGTTGATAAATAAACCTAGTTTTTATTGTGTATAGTTTAAGTTACGCTGGTAAATACTTTAAACGTCCATCTATCCGCTTTCTGTAATTTTTAATAATAATAATCACAGAACTTTTTTTTCATTTTGTACGTATTGTTTTGGCTTTTTTAATATTTAAATTGTAATCTTACCTTTGACGAGTTTAAATAAATTTTAAAGCATTATTTTTGACAACCCTAGACAGGTGTTCCGACATAGTGTACGTTAATTAAAAGGTTATCTGTTGGTTCAGAACATTTACACATCACTGTGTGAATATTTCGTTTGTAGATTTTATCAGAACTATGCGCGTCACAACAAAACAAACGAGAACAACATATTTTATTTCGACTCCAGATAGCCTTTTATAACAAACGGTATATTTATATATCGTTTTTAATTTAATTAGTACTGGAAAAACAAACTTAGAATTTTTCTGACAAAATAAACATCTGTTCATAAAAATGACCAGCGTATTTCATGTAAAGGGTATGTTGTACTGTACTGTATATAAAATTTGCTGAATAGATATTGATGAAAATTTATATGGTATAGAAAAAGATGTGTTATCTTATAAGTAAATCGATCTTTAAGTATCGATACCCGAAATAACTGATATATAAAGTTGCGGGATAGTAGTAAATATATATTACAACGGAATTTTACAAAATAAAAAAATATTTATTAAATCTTTAGGAATCTTCAGATACAATATGTCATGGATTTTATTATTAACTCACTTTTATCTATATCAATTATCGATGCTTAATAATACGTCCGTCTGACCCATCTAATTCTTCGACCACGTTGAGACATGATTTTCACGGATGCACTCTCAGCTACATTCACAATTTCTTGGATCTAGACGAACAAAGAAAAACACACAATAAACTTGGACATCGATGAGAGCGTTAGGTAGTCTAACAATAAGGTACTATTCATTGTCACTACACTGATTACCCATTATCAAATTGTCTTCGAGGAACAATATTATTTATTGCTGACAAAATTGAATTATCATTCAGTTTGTGATTAATAGTTTGAGACGTGTATCTAGTCATGCACGTTTTCACTTCAGTCTATGAATTCAAAAAACTCCTAATCTTGTATTATTTCCTTAAAATTATAATAGTTTATTTAAAAAATAAACTAACATAGATAAATATTTCTTTCACCAAATTTTAAATCAAAAGTCACGTAGAAAGAACCCCTTCACAGATAATTTGAAACATTTAATTACAGTATTTGGATAGATTAAAATATTATATCGCAAAGATTTCATAGGAATACTTATCCAAACTAGGATTATAATAATACTTACACTTTTCATTAAATTCTGTGCATTACCGACAAGCATATTCATAGCTTCTTGATCCTCTTCAGTACCTAATAATAAAAAACTATTTATAAATAATCAATGTCTGATGTTTTTTATCCTAGATCTTTTGTTACTTTTCATATAATACTTTTTAACATATTCGTTAAGATAACTTTTCATGCAAAATTTGTAAAAATAAGTCTCAAACATACCTTGTTTTCCCAGAGTGGAACCTTTAACGGTAGTAAGCATCTTTAGTTGTCCGCTAATTAAAGGAATTCGCTGACAGAGTTGTAGTAAGTTCTAAAAACAGCAAAATATAATTAATTCATAAAAAATGTTATTTAGCTCCAAGCTATGTACTAATTCCATTGATGTTAGATGTAACAAATTTTACTGATTTTTAATTCATGCACACGTAACTCTAATTACAATAAATCTTAAAAATATATGATGATATAAGATGCGGCAAATACTTTAGCAATTATTAGAAATGTTAAAATAGTATTTAGGTCTCTTTGATAATCTAATGGATTGTAGGATATAGATGTTCGACCAATTAGGTGAAGCATTCGCTTGCTGCCTTCCACATTGATTGCATTTTGTTAACTTGTACAAACTCCTCACAGCGATTACTCGCGTCTGAACTTACATTTCTAATTCTTAAGTCTGAGCATTCCATCGCAAGCTTTCTGGCGAGGGCAGCCACTTCGTGAGACTTGGACACGATATCCTTTGCCGTTATGATTAAATCGTTTTTGCGATCTATAATTAATAATATTTAGTTAATATCGTTATGCTAATAAGGTCCAAGTTTGATTTAAAATTAAATAATTAAAATGCATTCGGTTCTGCTTTCAATTTTGCGGTTAATTTTGGATTAAATGTCTCATAGTTTCCTTAATAAAAAAAATAAAATGTAAAGACTTTTAATTAGGAGGAGCGAAAATAAATAGCAACACATTTCCACTGTTGGTTATTAACAAATAATTTTTTTCCGACAATTCGCCTGTTGTTGAGTTAAAAGTACCCTAGTTAACAGGGAATAAATTATAATTATTTTAAACTGTATTTTATTAAAATGCTATAAATGTTCTTGTCAGAACAGTGAAAACTAATATAGTTATTTTTTATTTTAATCAAATTACGGTATGTTTAATTTCAATTGATACATACCGTTATACATATGATGTGCTAGTTGGGCCATTAGTACAGCGACTCGTTTTGCGACAGCGACCACTTCGTTGTCTCGTGCCGACCAATCACGTACCGCTGCGTGCAACTCATGCGCAGCCGCCTTATAAGAACCGGAATTAATAAAAAATAGTCTAATAAAATACACTAGTATTCAAACATCCAAAAAGTAGCCAAATAACCAAGCGTACTAACTCCACAAATTTTAAAAAGTGTATTTCTTACACTGTCTGATAAAGCATACGTGAAAAACACTTTTTTTATTATAAATTAATGAGATATCTGAATGGATAATTCTAAAATAGCAGCATTAAATGGCAAGAGTGACAAATCTGCGTAAATAAATCTTAATTACAAAACATTCCTAAATAATCATAGTCCTATATTTAATAGATTTAATTTGAGAGCAACAAATATGATAAAGTTTTTAATGCGGATTTATAATTTTCAAATGACACTATTAATATTCATTTATTAGAAACTATGATATCGACTTTAAAATTTTCGATTTTGTTACTGATATGAATACTAATTCACTTGCTTATATGCTATTGCTTACCTCTACATCTCTGTCTTTCTAAGTCATTTAAAGAAAAGACATAGAATATACTTAAAATTTAAATATTTATTCAATTGTATTAGGAGGATTGATATCAAAATAACAACTTACGAAAATTGGCTGATCAGCCTCCGCTTCCTTCTGGAATATTGTTTCACCGCCAAGAGCAGATTCCACTTCTCCCGTTTTTCTGATTATCTGTATCAAAAAGAAATCAAAGACTTTGTAAGTAAAGTAATATACATTTAAAAAAGGTTTATCTATAGGAAAAATAAGGAATATTTTTTTTTAATGTCTAGTTGTAGTCGTCGTGGTTCCAATTATGTACCTCGTTCGCTAAATCAGATTTAGTACTGGAAGCAGCTGATATGCTCTTCTTTATGCTAGCGAGGGTTTGCTGAAGTTCTAGATCTTTCTTTACGTTGGCACTTAACATACCAGCCTCTACCACTCTGTTACCGAGCCTGGAAGTTTAAGATAAGTTAGTAATGCTGTTGTGTTTACATGACACCACTTATTAAATTAAACTAAAAATCATTCATATAATTATCGTCTGACCTGATAATGACTCGAGATGTGTAAGCAGATTTTTGTGGATCGTTTTTAGAATCCTCTTTAATACGAGCCATTGTTTCACCTGAAACGATGTAATATAATAAGTTATTCACGTTTTATATAAAATTACTACATTCTTTTGTTTGAATTTCCAAATAAACCAGTTGCTCTGTAGGAGTAAATGCTAACCTGCAGCTTGTGCAAAGTCCATGGGGTCTATCGCTCTGTCACATAACTCACGTACTCTCGACAATGAATCCGCGTACTCAAGAACCAACTTTCTGTAGTTGTCTATATCTTGCTGGAATTAAAATTGTCATCTATACATAATTCTGATTATCGTACACTATATAACTCTAAGTTTGACATAATAGAAATCTGAGTTTAGAATAAAAAATTATGAATTTAATAAATATTGGAAGCTTCAACAAGATAACATATAAATTACAATTCGAAAAATCTTAAGTAAACGCTAGGAAGGAGCCTTCATTTAAGATTTTTTAATCTTTTAGCTTGTTAGTTATTAAAAAGAAACATACATCATCTTGAGTTCGCACCGACTCTTGAACTGCCTTTACTAAACTTGGCGCAAGCAGTTCCACCTAAAAATAAAAATAATATAAGTAATTAAAAGTGTTTAAAATATTCACATAATATCTTCCTATGATGTAAATAATATATACTGCATACAAAAACCAAAAAAGAGTATAACTATATCTTTATTACAATAAACATAGTACTGAAGATAAAATATGAGAAATACTTTCAAAAGTACTAAGTTTAATTAGTTTCGTTAAATTCTACTGAAAAATATGAGAACTAAGAATAAACTTAAATTCCTACTGATAGATTAATAAACTTTGACATTCTCGTAATTATATACTATTACCCGACCTTGCCTTATAGTATAGATGGCAAAATTCGTGGTATAAGTATCATAATAGAACGAATGAAAACCTGATTGGTGGTCTTTAGTAGCTCATGTCTAACTGGCGCAGTGCTGATCTCCGACACGAAGTGAGCTGTTCTAGACACCCTTCCCAAGTGTGCGAGGAGTTCTGCTATCTTTTTGTCCAACAGGAACTCACGTTTCTTAACGTCTAGTACAACAAGCAGTTTTTAAGAAATAGTAAAAAAGATAAGAAAGTAAGATTAAAGATACTGTCGCAATCGCCCATGTCAAGAGAATAAGTGCAAGTATACCCGTCTCTTTATGAATATTTTCGAAATCTTCTAATGGCTGTTCTTCCAAAAACTCTTCTACGACTCGTGTTACTGCACCGCGTTCTATCATCCCCTTCAACTCCCTTAGTCGCTCCAATAAAAGGCTAAAATTACATTTAGTTTAATATTAGATATACAAGATTAAAAAATTAATATTAGTACGGATGATCCAGTTGGCGTTCATCAATTCCAAAATAATAGATAAAACCTCACCTAGCTTTTACGCTGTTATACTTAATGGAACACTCATTTAGAAGTTCTTTGTTTTCAACAACCAAAAGTAACATCTCTTCTTTTTCGGCGTCTTTCAAGTCTAGGCACATCTGTGGTAAGAAAAGTAATAAATTTAAGAAGGATATCATTTCTATTCAAATTACTTTAAAATTATAAAGGTATCGCGCCTACTCATTTCAACATGGGGATTAAATTTTCATTAAACGTTGTAGTAAGGACATGATTCTATTTAATAGTTTCTTATTTCGTACTGCTAAAATGTATTTTGAAATATCTTATCTGCTCTCGAAAATAACTTCCACAAAACGTAAAACACGAGAGGCTTAAGTCTATGAATGGACAATCTAATTAAAAGTAATTAGGCTGACTATACTGCATTCAGCAAAATTATTTACCGGGTATAGTCTCATATTCGTCTTTTAATAGCTGACATTCATATGAGAGCCTTTTCAAAGTTTATATATCAGAAATCTGATATAATTATTTTAGAATAACATTTTTAAATATATTATTTTTTTACCTTTTCACCCATTTCGATAATGTTATTCGCTGCCTCTATAGCATCATTTTTCACATTTTGTTTGCAGGCTGGATTCTGGAGCCATTTATTAATCAAACCGATTCTATAAAAGAATAATATTAAAATTCACAAAAACATTTTGTAACTTTAAAACATACATATTTGTTAAGAGTGACTATATAATTAAAATAGAAATAATATAAATAAATTACAGCGTTTCACAATACCTACTTTTATCGATGTTAATATCGTTTATTTTTGTTAATATATATGATTTTAATGGAATTATTTATTCGATAAAAGTTCAATAAATCGAATACTGATTCTAATCATGACGTTCACATAATATACTTACTGCTTTTCTAGATGGCTTTTAGGTATTTCATGATTATCTTTCGATGTTTCTGATGTTTGCAATAACTTCATTTCTGTGCCCTTGTTTCTGTAACAAAATAAAATTTGAAAATTAAGTATGTTTCCCTAATTATTTCCATTTTAAATATTGAAAGGAAATTGGGGCGTTTGGATAGAAAAATGAAATTTAATTTGCTTTTAACTAAATATTAGATAAGACTACTCATTTGTTTTTTTTTAGTTAGATCATTCTTTTCCTCGATATGTATGTGGAAAAACTAGATAGACATATAAGAAATATTTTTTTATATGTTCACCTAGTATATTATTTGATATTCCGGTTTAGTATATGTATGATTTCTATAATCTCATTTCTTATTTATTTGTCTTTAGCTACTTTAAATATCTTCCAAATTACCTAATGCAAAGTAGTAATGCCTCATATGCTCTGATTACCTCCTTGCTCCCATACATCACCCACGTCATAACATCTTCCTCAGACGATGTCACTTGACTTACCAGGTGCGACGTTTCTGTTAGAAGGGACCTAAAATCGTCGAAAATGGTTAGATTTTTGTCAATGAAACATTTCATTGCTCTCTCTAAAATGCTTTGTAAGATGTTTTGCTGATTTGTATATAAACTGTATGTACATTTGTAGTTAAAGTTCCTATGTAATTTTAAGTGCAATGATTTTGAATAATTATTCATGTATTCTTAACGACATACTTTGCAGCTTCTGAAACTTTCTCTATGTCTTGCTTTTTCGCTGGTGAGTTATCTATTGTTGGTATCGGTCGCCGATTGACGCTTAATTTTAGTCTATTAATTGCGTCCAATAATTTCATGCTTCGAGATATTACGTCTTCTTCCTGAATAAATAAAATATTTTTATATAAATTGTTCTGTACAATAGATATATTCTATTTTTATAACTGATAATGTTTAACTATTATAATTGTCTACTTATTGTTAGTTTCAGAAAAAACGGCATTTAAATTACAATTTTTTTAACTTTTAAAGTACTATCAGATGTAGTTTAGTATTTTTAGATTGTATTACCTTGTAAGGAGAAGCATCCATGCTTTGCTTTAAATCTGTCATCGCCACATTTATAACTTTCAAATCTTTTTCAAATTTAGCACCATCTTCCTCATTTACTTTAGTAATGCCATCTTCAACAATTTCAGATAACTGTTGGACTTGTTTATTTATAACTGGTTCTAAAGCTTTAACCTGTTAAATTAATAGAAAATAAATGTTATTTATTATTTAAAATGGTTAAAAAAAACTACTTACTATACTTTGGTATGTAAATTAAAAAATATTTGTTTTGTATCACCAGCAAGCTATTCATTACAACATTGGAATTATTGATAAATGTTTCGAAAATAGTGCCTTATGTTTATTTATTTTATATGTATTATAAAATGAGGCTTTATATAGTTTTTAATGGCGGACACTGAGGTGATACTCAATTATAGTTAATTTATCGATATATTTTCAGAATACTCTAAATAAAAATCAGATAACATTTTGTATATTCTTGAATACATATTATGATACGTCAACTCTGCCATCACAAATGTACTTGAAATTACGTACCTGATCCCGTTGCCCAGATGACACTATTCTTGAGCAAACTTCATCTATACTGTCTGTTATTCTGTGTAATCGAGGTAAATCAATCAGTCCTTTTCTAGCTACGTCTTGGTCTTTTTCAGAAATTGATAACTATAAATAACACACGACAAATTAATTTCAATTCAGTATTATTAAAATTAAAAGCACTATTTTTACGATTAATTTACCTAATATAATGTAAATTAACACACTGTACATAGATAATGTTAACATAGCATTGTATGAAGTTTTAAAGCGATTTATGTAATAATAAATTAAAAAGATATTATGTCAGATTAAACCAAATTATTAAGACTTTCACTAATAATACTAACAAACAAAATTGGTCATATCAAAGTACTCTTACCAAATAAGCAGAGTGTGCAGCATATTCAGCACTTGTGCATGCTGCAGCGGTCACGTACCGCAATGTTGTGCTGCACTCGCTGCGAGACATCGTCTCCTCACTGTCCAGTTTATCTAGTGTATAAAAGGGATCGAAGACAGATTACGGTACTTGCTTGCAAGGGTTATATATTAAATGTATAAAGAAAAAGAGTAGTTGGTCACTGTTTCATTTAGTAGTAAGGGATTACTCAGTCATTGACATTTGAATTGTAATACTGAAACGAAAGATACTTACGTATAACTTCTCCTTGAGTCTGGAGAGCCTCAAGGCAGTCAGCATATCCAAGAGCACATGTGGGCTGATCAGTAGTAAGTAGAACTTGCTGCAGCTGGACATTCCGCTGCAACTCCTCGAGATCACGTTTGACCTTATCTGATGGTGAAGATGCCTGAGCCTGCAGAACAAAGGTTTGAATTTCTTAGAAACTGCCTAATTATACTTTCTTGATGGAACCGAAGTTACATCTGTTTTATATTTAGTTATAATTGCTCGTAAGGGTTTATATATATTTTTAACAATTATTGAATTAATCTTGTTTTCACGTAGATCTAGCGTTAAGTATTGACACCGAGCCCTATACCAAATGAAAGAAGATTCATTTCCACCTTCTATATATATTATAAGCTTGTTAGTAGTGCTGCACATTTTCGAGGGATAAATTATAACAAAAACAATCGAAGCTCCCTCTGAAAAATTATACTTACTCTAGGTATATACATATTTTATGTTATTGAGATATTACTTAACATCCAGCGAGTAACATGCTCTTGTGTTAATAAAAATGTGGACACAGGGCTAATCATCTCGCCTAATTAGTAAAATTAACTCTATAGGCCACAAGTAACTAAAACATGATAATCTCATATAAATGACTTACAAATTTATTTAAAGCTTCGGTCAACGATCTACAAGCGTTCAATAATCTCCGTCGCGATTCCGGTTCGTGAAGCTCCTGAAAACATAAAAAGTACGGACAAATATGAAATACGAGTATACGTTAGCAAACAAACTACGACAATTTAAGAACCTTGTTACAGATATGCGTTGGTTGAATTAAGAATACAATTTTTATTATATGTTATAAAGAATCTATTTAAGTTTTGTGATTAACAATAATATTTTTATGTGACTGCAGCCGTTAGAAGACAAATATGATATGATCCCGAATTCTTATTGTAAAACATATTAATAAAAGGAATTTTGAACGGAAATACTTACTTGGCTTACAGAATTAGAGGTCTCCAGTAGATTGTACGTTGTTGCTGTCAATTGCTTACTCGCTTCTTCTATTCTTTTCCCTAAAATTACGTCCTAAAAAAATGGTGATTTATTACTATAAACAGTTAAACATGAATAAGAAAAGTCACATGATTTGTAAATAAACTATTCAATAATGTGATTAATACTACCTATATAGTAATTTATAGTACAAAAATGTATAATCTTCTTCAAACCAAGTCTTTTTTAATTATTCACGTGTAAAAAAGTTACGGTGTATTATATAACTTACTTTATTTTTAATAGCTTTGGAAATAGCAGCAATTTCTCCAACGACATTAGCAGTGGAATGCACAGATTTCGATAAACTCTCTGGTTTTTCAGAACTCAGCATTACAGTACCGATCATGAAACTCAACTTTTGCAACTGCTGTGTAAGTTTTGCGTTTAGTTCCCTGAAAATATGTCCAACGAATCTTAATTTACATAATAAAATCTCTATTCAAAATTGTCAACATATGAAAATTGTCAAAATTATATTCACTAAACTTAAACTTGATTACGTCAAACTTTATTCGTCTTGATTCACTTGGATTACGCTTTATCGTCCATTCTTCAACACTACATATTTTTATTGTTTTAAATGCTTTCTTTTAATTAAATTCAATACTATATTTATTCACACAAAAAAAAAACTCACTTTTTATCACCTAAAACCGGAATTTCATTAAGCGCCATCAAGTTTTGAAGGTCATTATTATCTATGGCTAGTATCTTAGCTGTATCGTGATTGCCCGGTTCATAATCGCTTATTTCCTGAAATAAATTTTTAAGTATCAGTATGAAAGTATAACCTATTTGATCAGTAGACATATGAATCTACATTGAACTTTTGTCGGAAATCATAATGTGTATATAAATTAGGAACCATAAGGCACACAAAAATCTAAAAGCTCCAAGAAATCACATTATGTGATCATTAACCAAAGCGCATAGTCATGAAAGATTTATTTCGACTATTAGAAGTTGGTTTAATTTAAATTTTAATATTTGGTTACATATTTATGTGACGAAAACAAAACTATCTACTGAAAATAAAGAAGAAACATTTCTTCTTATGTTTCATAGAGCTTTTTTACTATTCGTCGATTTTTAGTCTTATTGTTTTAAAATAAATTTTTACCTGGATAATTTCTTTACTAATGTCTGTGACGTTACCTCCGCTATCGTCATTCTGCCAGGTAGCAACCCTTCTACCACAAGCAAGATTTTGCTTCTTCAATAAATTAGATAACCTTTGTAAGTGATCTTTAAGCCTAGAACAAATTATAATCATTATAATATATGACCGAAGCGAAACCTCTGAGTTCCATGATAAGGCTTAGGACAGACTCCGTTCTTTATGACTATATATTATGTTCTTACTTCAGTTGGCTGTCAGCGTCTTTCTTAGAGGCAGCTTGCATTTTAATAGCATATTGAATGAGTGCTTGAGGTAAAACGTCATCTTTTCTAGCAATTACAGCGCTGGTGAGCGTCGATTTTGCTGCTTTGGCTAATACATTGTCACGGGCTTCCTGAAATTGTTTTAATATTTTAGACAGAAATGAAGTGTGTATTTATGGACTATAAAACGTAATAAAGTTGTTTCCCTAATTGTTATATCTCAATAGTATATGTTCCACGCGCAGCAGCAGGTTCTAGAGGACTTTAAATCAAATTGACATAAGAATATAATGAAGTTCAGAATTATCTATTTAGTAATTACCTAGGAATCAAGAAACGTAACGTGAGATCAGAGTTCAAAGTAATACTTAAATATTAATTACAAAACACATACGTTCTTATCTTGGGTATTCTCTTGAGCGCACGATAGTATAAGTTCGACTTTTTTCTCAGCGTCATTTAAATTTTGTAAATTCTCCTCAATAAGCATGCCAGCAGCGGATGACATACTGCCCTTTGTGGCAAATCTAAAAATATAAATGTTCATAAAGAACAAATAATAAAACGTAAACAAATCGATTCGAAAGTTTATTATAAATCATAGTAACACGACAAAGAATCCTGATAATATGTTCCGAGGACAAACATATCACATTGTAAAATCTAAAGTCGTAGGAATTGGTTGAATTATAGGACAGACAATCCAGTTTTATAAAGAAGTTTCCGCGTATTCATATACCAGTCTTGATATAGTTTTGTTTATGAAATCTCTGCTCCTTTATAAATGCTTGAAAGGAAATTAAATAATAAAAAACATATTAGACTTACGTCAAGAGGTCACATTTATCGTTCAATACACGAAGTTTTTCATCGAGAATTTTCCGCGATTTATCATCACTGATGCTTTCTACTGACGCTTGCATAGCTTTCACTCCAGCATCACAATCCTACAAAAAAAAAAATAGAATACTCACGATTTAGAAAATAATATCTGAGGGATACAATAAGAAGTTCAGATATTTCATCAGCATTTTAAATGTTGGATTATCCAAATAATATGCAAAAAGGTATAAGTACGTTTTATCTAATTGTCACTAAAATTAGACTATCGTTTTTTAAATACTATTGTATTACCTGAGCAAATTTTTCAATGAGAAGCATATCATTGATAAGTAAATCATCAGTAATATCTTGAGGGTTCGATAAATTGTCTGCATTTGTTTTTATTTCTTCACAACCATCTCTTATGTCCTGTAAAAAAGACAATTTAAAATTTCTTCTTTAAAATAAAGTACTTCATTATCAGAGTAATACGTGTTTTATATATTAACTTTCAAAACCAGGGTTTTCGTGAAAATAAATACATGAGTCCGTTTCAATAGTATTTTGTTTTAATTATGTAGATATAATGCTTTAAAAATAATTTCTGTAGTTACTATTTGTAACCATATAAGGATATCCTCGTTATAAATTTAAATATTTTTATATGAATAATAAGGAATCTTATGTCTGTGTGCAATAGAGGAAAAATTACTTTTTTATTTAAAAATTAAATTCACCTGTGCGTCGCCTGACTTTTTTTATACACACTAACTAGTGTGTATAAAAAAAGATCTTTTCTATATAATTTATGATTATAATGGCTATTTTTATGTTTTATTAAGACTTGTAAGGCCTGTACCAGTAGTTAGGTGTTTGTGTTGTAAAAAATAGTTACCATTAAAGCCTTTTTGCCATGATCAGGGCTGATTGAGGCAGTTGTTTGATAAAGATCTTCAGAAGCTGATGTTACATCTTTCACAAAGACCTGAAAACACAACGCTATTATCAAAATATAAATCTTCTGTGCGTGTGTTTATAACTCAACGCGTCCTGAACGGCTGGACCGATTTTAATATTTTTTTTTTGGTATCCCAGACGTGTGTGACCACGTCTATCGGGGCCGGTAGTTCTCTATATTATGGATACTATCTAATTTTATTGTAATATATTTACCATTAAGTCGATAATGTAACTCTGTTGGTCGCCATCAAGCCGAGATATCAGACACAAGTGTTGCAAGTTTTGTATTACATTTTCAAGGTCCTGTCGTTTTCTCGGATCCTGTTGGGATATAAGTATATTATTAAGGGCATTGTAACTTAGCGGTCTGCTAAAGCAGCCACTACGCTAGAGGATACCCGGTAGAGTTAAGTCCCGGTCGGAACGAAAGTTATATTTTCAAATAGGTGCTTTATGTTTCATCTCAGACACAGGCTAGCAGTGGCCAGACGATTTTCAAAAACAAAGAATTAAATTTGGTAGGTGGAATTGTTAATAAATTATAAAATCATATATGAAAACGTGGTGAAGTACTGTGCGTGTTTCGAATTTATGAATTTCTGAATGTTCGAAGAAAAAATAAACATGCATGCATGTGATGCAAATTGGGGCGTAGTATGGGGTCGGTATTTAACGATAGACGAAACCTCTTAACAGAATGATATTAATTCTTTATCGTTTTTTAGGCAGTCCATACTTAGAATTTAGGCTTAACTTTAGTAGATAAATAATCTTACCAACGGATTTTGTCTACTGCGAGCATTCGCCAGGTCTAAAGCACAAATGGCAGCACTCAGTTCGTTTGTGAAGGTTTTGAGCGCGTTTCGCTCCTCTGACGACAGATTATTTCTTTCCAACTCACACTAAAACATTGATACACTTTTATCCACAATATTATTACAAATATTAAGTTTTATGTCGGAAATGCCTCCAACTCACACTAAAACATTGATACACTTTTATCCACAATATTATTACAAATATTAAGTTTTATGTCGAAAAATCGCCGAATCAAACACGATAAATTTTGGTTTATAAATCTTACTCTGAGCTACTTTTTATCGTGAAAATAGTACTTGAAGTGATGGAAGCTCTTATAAAGTATTCATAATATCTTGAATTGGAATAGAAAAAAAAACATTTATGCTGGTGGTGGGTCTTTAAAATTTAAAAAAATTAAAACTACTAAAGGATTTTGTAGTAAAACGACGAAGTTCTAGGTCTTATGGAGATTAAATATTAGCCAGAAATTTTTCCATATTAAAAGTTATTGGAAAGGATTAAAAACTGGGACTATGTGAAAAGCTATGGAAAAGTTTTTAATTTTCATTAAAAAATGTATAGATGTTTTCAACTGTACCTTCGCCGAATTGAGAATTTTTGTTGCCAATTCCTTAAGAGGTGTATCTTCGATAACTAAGTTTTCATCTGTTGATTTTGTATCATTCTTATGACTCAATTCCTACAAAGAAAATATTAACTTTTAGTCAGGAATTTTGAAATTTTAAAAATTATAGGATTTTCTAATAAAACTTTAGTAAAAATATTATAGACTACGACGTGGCAAAATAGGTTTGGGAAGTAAAGTAGACATAAACTTGTATCCGCTGTAATCGCTGATATATTTAATTAATTAACAATAATTTATTTATGTGATAAGTTATATGAAACAATTTACATACCAGACTTGCTTTGATATCCATGTCATCGTCTTTATTTATCCACGAATCAGGTCGAGGAGGTGATTGACTGCTTTCTGTAAAATATTTAAATAAAATATATTTATATTCAATAAGAGGCTCAAGTTTGATGTTCATTATTATTAGCAATCGCAAGTAACCCACAATTCAACATACGCCTAAACCTTTTTTTTAAATTATACCTAAGAAACATCTCGATTACGTTAGCTCTAAAAAACCGCACAAACAAGATCGTTCGTTTAGAAACTACCATGTTACAGACAAGCACATCAAATATTCTGACTATGTCTTTTTTGTTTTATAGGCAATCAATATTTTACGTACCTTGTATAATACTCTCTAATTTGTCTAGATCAGCTTGCAGCTGCTTTAGATCTTTACCCAACTGTTGGCCGAGTTGGTCATCAGGTTGAACCAATGGTGACCAAGCGACCCCCAGGTCTTCAGATAATTTGGAGACATTGTCAACAGCCGAATGTAAAACCGATTGGGATTGGTCATAACGTATACTCGGTGCTGTCAGCTGAAATGTTTTAAAATATTAATTTAGCGAAAATATAAGTTACAAAGAAATAATGAAATCATAGTGTGATTAAAATTCACTGATGTACAAAGTTTTGTACGTATGTAATATTTGTCTTATTCATTTTATTTGTAAATAATGTAATGTAAATAGATTCATCTACTCTAATCCAATCAAAGTCTCAGTAGTACCTTTATAGGTATGATGTCAATGTATGCTGCTTGTATTAAACACGAATCTGACTATTTCTAGGGATGTGTTACAAAATTCGAGGGTAATTACATGATATGTACTATATTTATTTAATGTCAAATCATTCCTAATGTTATAAACGCGAAAGTTTGTGAGTATGTATGAATCTTGAATATTCTTTCACGCGAAAACTACTGAATAATTTTTTATGAAACTTTATAGAAATCTAGCTCACACATCAGAATAACACATATTTGTATATGTGTAAGATTTGTAAAAATATTGAGAAACGGGTGAGCGCGAGACAATACTAGTCAGTCATAAAACTTTTAAGCATAATTAAAGGTTGCAATAATTTGTTTTACCTGGGCATTAGTTAGAAGCAACTGTGCCGCGTCAGCCAGATTCACTCCAAGTCTGTCTAGGGGTTCAGCTTGTTTGCTATCGACAGTCTGTGCCAGACGTGACACTCGAGATAACATGAGGGATGTCCTTTCGCAAGCTGAGCGAGCTGTATG
>JAOSYY010015239.1:0-20664 GCA_025727935.1 Hebomoia glaucippe
AATTTTCACCCCTCTACAGTCAACCCCTATTATTATGTGGCAAAACGACGTTTGCGGGGTCAGCTAGTATTTGTATATAAATAGTAATATAGCTGATTTGCATGGTTAAAACTTTCCGGACTTGCAACTTTCATTTTATGCAGCTTACAGGCTCTATCAACTATCTAACACTAAATATTTTTTCAATTCGAACTGGTATATCCTGCTTTATTCGCGTTCAAACAAAGTAACAAAGAAATATCGGTTATCTTGTAAGCAGAATCTGACAAACCTATCGTACAGCTTCTCAACTCGGCTGGCTATTTCAGATCGGTCAAAGATGAGCATTTAGTGCCATTAAGCGTTATGCAGAGTCGTGTTAAGGCTATAACCAGCAAACACGGCCTGGAAGACTCTAACCCGGAAGTGGCCAGTCTGATTTGCCACGCGGTGCATGAGCGTCTGAAGACTATGATCGAGAAACTGGCAGTTGTCGCTCAACATAGAAGTGACAGCTTCATAAAGGTTAGTAGCTCAGAGAAATCTATTAAAAAAAAGTCGTTTAATCCTGAACTTTGGGCGTGGTAAGATAATGCTAGTCTCATACTTTAGACATACATAGTGAAACGTGCTCGACTTTAACGAGAGCTAAAACTGTATCATTAGATTTTTGTAAAATAATACTTAGCCAGGCATCGAACTCGGTGATATTGAAAAAGGAAACATGTACGAAACGATAGTGTCGCTAATAAGGTTTACGTTCTGGAAAGTAATGACATGTCTATCTACCAGTGATAGTCTCGTCAAAACCAATCCAGCCGTTTCAGAGATCTGCCGGAGACGACAGATTGAAATAATTGTCTTAACTGTGTATATTATTTTTTATATTACTTTAATTTTGTTTTATATTAGGTGTGGCAACAGTGTTAACTACGCTAAATAATATATTGACTTAAGATTGTTACTGTCAGACTGATCCTCGCTACGAGGTCACACAAGACGTGAAAGGCCAGTTGAAGTTTCTTGAAGAATTGGATCGTGTGGACAGGAAGCGTCGCGAGGACTCCGAGAGGGAGATATTGCTGAGGGCGGCTAAGTCGCGCTCCAAGAACGAAGATCCAGAACAGGCCAAATTGAAAGCCAAGGTATTGTTAGTTCTAAAAATTATCACGAACCCTCAGCTATAAAACAGGACGTCATTAAATTAACCGTGGCCCTGCTTTATATCTTCTAATAAAATTCTTGTGTAACAATGTTCGTTCCCATACACCTCCGAAACGGCTCGACCGATTATTATGAAATTTCATATGCATATATCTATGTCTGAGAATCGAACAACATCTATTTTCATCCCCCTAAGTAATACGGGTTGTTCACCTATAATTTTTGGATGAAACTTTTTTGTTTTTTCTTTTTGTATGATACAGCATATAAAAATACATATAACCCCCAATTTTCACCCCTCTACAGTCAACCCCTATTTTTATGTGGCAAAACGACGTTTGCGGGGTCAACTAGTATATTCTAATATTTTAAATATTACGCTTTTTTGTTTAATCTCAGAAATATTCAATAAGAAATTTATTTGTTTAGGCCACTTATATTTAAAAACTTTATCCTTCGTATTTTATAATTCATTTTCTAACGTGTAATGAAAATAAAATATCGCGTAAGACATGCTACGTAGAGTACTGAGTTAGAAGACTGATATATGAAGTTTCAGGAGATTTGGTGTTTTCAACAACTTAGTAACCAGAGCGTTTTTTTTTCGGTTTTTTGAAGGCAAAGGAAATGCAGCGTGCTGAACTAGAGGAACTTCGTCAACGCGAGGCTAATCTCACGGCTCTCCAGGCTATCGGGCCCCGCAAGAAAGCCCGCGTGGACGGACCGGCAGAAGCCGCGCCCAACACATCTGGCAGTTCCTCTTTCGTAAGAAATATATTTAACGTAAAACTTAAACTAATGGATTTTTTAATTTGTCACTTCCAGATGTGGATAATCTAAGCTAATGTTGCAAATCGTAACTAGTAAATATCTAGAGAAAAGTAATACAATTAACTTCTACGAAATTACATATATAATGTATCCCAATCTTCACAACATAGTTTTTAATCATTTTTTTCTGACATGAGCTTGAAGTACTTACTTGTTATTATTTTTTAAATTTTTATTCTCATTGTGTATGTTTTCATAAACATTCATCATAATAAAATACTTTTATGTTTCTATCTATATTAATATTATTTTGTATCATTGTATTACGTTCATCAAAGCATAAATTAGTTCAGCTAAAAATTAACACGACATTCATTGACTGTTAGGCGGTATGAAGTTCGCCGGGTCAGCTAGTGTAATATATGTATAGATCTAACTTACAGGCAAAACATAACATTACTGTGATAAAATTCGATCTTGACTAATAAAAAGTCGTATTTGTAAAACGTTTTGTTAGCGTTATTTCGCTCCAACATGTTAGTCCAGCTGTTTTTGTTATCATGCTTCATTGCTGGTTCCTGTTTTTTAGTGAAGTAATGTATTTTTTATGAAACTATTGTTTCATTTAGCTGTACTTATGACATAAATAAGGCTAAAGCACGTTTTAAAAATATGTCATGTATGTTTGTCAGGATCGAATTTTATTCCGTCCCTTCATCAAAGGTGTCATTAGTACTATCACCTGTTTTCGTTTTCGGGCGCAGTCCCCTAACACCATGTATATGTCACGGTAAGAGTGAATAATTGAAGATTAATACAAATTATCTATTATTATTAATAATTACCGAAAGTCGAGGTTAAAGTGATAACTTAATCACATTTGTCGGTTTTTATTAATAATTTAACCCTAGTGCTGTTATTGTTTTAAAGCACGCGCACTTTATTTGTTGTTGTTGACGTAAAAAGTTTGTGAATTTTGAGTTTGAGTACCGTTTTCGTATTAAAATGGAAGACCTTATTATGAAAACCAGATTTAATGAGTAATGTCTTGAAATAAGGTTAGGTTAGATTAGGTTAGGTTAGTTATCGTTTATTCACGTTTACCAAAACATGTGGTTATTATTAATAATTTTGTAAAAATATTAATAATTTTCAATTAATCAGATTTACCGTAACATATATGTGTATGTATATAATGAAAAGTGAAAAACAAAAAAATCTTTGTCGTTGTCTTTCTAACTCCACACTATGTATACCAAAACTAAATAGGGTTGTAATTAAAAATTTTCGTTTTTAGCCGGGACGTAGTCAACTCGCTCTCAGGACACGTCTGAAACGCATCAATCTCAGAGACATGTTTTTCCTTCTCGAACAAGATAAGGATACAGCTCACAGCACTTTCTTGTACCGTAGTTACCTTAAGTAAACATCTCTATAATACTCTCCCCGAGTAGACGAAGCCAAAATTCAGTTTCTACCAATTTCTACCAACCACATAATATTGTGCAATATTACATTGTTTGACAACAAAATGGCATTGTTTTATGTTTATTTTTTTAGGTTAAAACATTTATGTAGAGATTAGAGTAAGTGTACTTTGTTCTTAAGGTATAAACTTCTATTGAGTTTAATTTTAACGATGACATTCCATTGTTTGAAATGGTGTACAAATATTAATTATAGATAATTTTTTGGATTTTATTAATTGTATCAAGCGAACAATTATTTTCTTATCAACTTTCCTTATTATTTTTTTATTCCCAATTCCTCGTTGGAATAATTTGTTGTTTGTATCTTTCTGTCTGTTGAATGACGCTGATAATCATTTTAGTGTTATAAAAATATATGTTCTAATGTCCTTATCTAGCCCTGTCTTTTAACATTAATGACAAATTCATGTTAGCTATAGATAAGAAAAAATAGAATGTTTAATCATCTTTGTTGATAAGATAGTAAGGTTCTAATATTTTGAAGTTTAACTTCTTCAGATGCGTTGAGTGAAATTTTAAGGTCGCGTCATGACAACACCGTCATGGCAGTACCGTCATGAGGCTGTCCCGATTTAAAACATTATTCCTGAATCTTACAGATTTTAATTAATCCTACCAAAGAAATTTACTTTTCATCTCGTGTACTGTATACACAAGATTTTTTTTTAATTTTAATTGTAATTCATTATTTTTTTATTACACTGACATACATGATAAATATTTTTAACTAACATCTATTTATCTATATATCTTATTAAATGAGTTAAACTCATAAAAATTTGGAAATGACTTTTACTACAATCTAATTTCTATTTTAACCGACTTCAAAAAAGAAGCAGGAGGTTCTCAATTGGTCTGCATTTTTTTTAGACTATACATTTTATACTAATCAATTATTAAACATATTTGTGTAGTTTTTACGATTAATGTTGCCAGTATATTGGTAATTAATTTCCATGATTATTGAGTGTCTATTTAATCAACAGTAGAGTTTACAAAATGTTATATATTATATTCTAATTATATACCATAGTCCTAATTGTATGAACAAGCACAGTAGGAAATTTTACATGTAACGAATCGTTTAATTTTAAACATTCAATAATACATAGAGAATAATTTAACAAATTTTAATGTTTTAGCGTTATATAGGTGTTTTACCTGTTATTCCATGAGATGATATGTAATAGAATTAGACTCAGTTATTTGTGTTAAATGTAAGAGGCTCCTAAATTCTGCAGGAATTGCATAACATAGCTTGCAAAAATGTCTTTGTCTCCCTTTGGTTATTACACAATGTAACTGGATGTATTTTGAAATTCTGAAATAAAGTCTTAAAATCAAAATAAGAATTCGTTTTATTTATTTTACTAACATCTGTGGTCTATAAATATAAATTAAGCGTTTGTAATATCAAAATTTTTCTAAGTGTTTGTTATGAAAAAGTCTTGAATAATATCCGAATACTCGAAATAAATAAGGCCGCCAGCAGAACGTCACTAACAATTTCAATTGTTGTAGTTACTAAGGCCATAAGGTTGGCCACGCAACTTCTAGATCTACCTGTTTTGGATGTGTCCATGGGCAACAGCAATCGCTTAGTATAAGTGAACTGTATGCTCGTTTGCCATCCTAACGTATAAAAAAAAAAATATTTGTTCGTTTTGAAGAAACTGTAAATATGGTTGTGGGTTCCGCTCAGCAGACGTGAAACATTTATATTGAAAGTTAGAATTCACAACTAATAATCTATAAAGGAAAATGGAATAAAAATCAAACTATTTGTAAAGAATTCAAACGGTATTCGTCCTGGTGTGACATTAAACGTTTCATATCAAAAAACCTGAAAGCGATTATCGAGGACAGATAAGTGTTTTGGTAATTTTCTAAATCACTTTTGATGATGATTATCTCGTTTATGGCATGTAGCGATACTCGGGTGATTTTATAAAACCTTTTCGCCATTTAATAAAATTATTATATTTAAACCTATATACATTTACTTATATCAAAAACCACAAAGTTAAAAATTATATTCATTCGTAAAATCTATGTAAATGCCATTAAAAACGCGTTAAGGAAAGACATTAGCAAATTTGTACAGAATTGGAAAGAGATGGATAATGCTTGGAATATGAAAAACATAGCAAATCTCTTTCGTCTTTATTGCACACTGGTCAACAAGTTTGACGATGCATTTGCCACATGTAAAGAAGAAACGTCACTGTTTTAAACCGATGCTGCAATAGTTTTAAATTTGCCGTACTCTAGGGCAATTAAAGGAAACTAAATAATACGCTACTATTCATAAAATAATTAAAAGAATACAATGACCTTATAGGCCAAAATGATTATTTTAATAAACACTACAGAACTTTTCTAACATTGAATTTCACTTCCTTTATTGCATTGTTTAACATCCTTTTATAATGCACAAAACAATTTTTCTACAAACGATTATTCAATGATTAAATTTACGTGTATGGCAACACTGACTTTAAAATTATTTCATAATCTGCCGCTTGTATCCGTCTTGTTTTGCATTAGAAAAAAATAAAAGTGACACGTCCACTCACCCTGTCAAACTCCCATCGTTTTCATTTAACGTATTTTAGACAAATTTTCATGCGCTCTTAAAGATGGTAAGAAAGTGTTGAATTTTAACTAAAATTTCTTTAATACACTAATAAAGTCAATTTATACGCTCTGATGCAACTTCCGCCACGTAGATAATAACTTGCTGGTGTATGTCATCACTTACATGTCGGCTTCGTGTAATTGTACTTAAACAGACTAATGAGTTTACGTCCTTTCAATGAGCAGTTGATTTGTATGTTGTATTAAAAGTTAGTTTTATTGTTTATTTAATTATGTTTGTAAAGCCGCTACGTCTGGACATAAAAAGAAAGCTGACTGCGAGGTCCGATCGCGTCAAGTGTGTAGATCAGCATCCGACGGAACCCTGGCTACTATGCTCCCTCTACGACGGTGATGTCAACATATGGAACTATGAGACGCACACGCAAATTAAAAGATTCGAGGTAAGTAATCTGGATCGTATATTTTGTGTGACAATCTCTAGAATTACAACACACGCCGACAGAGCATCGTATCGTTTCTTGTGTTAATCTTCACTATCAGTCATTTCCATGTATCATTTTCTGTACATTTATGGCATATTCTAACTAGCACTTAACTTAAAAAATTGGTTTCTTAATGATTGTCATAAATAAAATGTACTTTTCTTATTAGGTGTGTGATCAACTGCCAGTCAGATCAGCGAAGTTCGTGCCCAGAAAGAACTGGGTTGTCACTGGCTCTGATGATATGCAAATTAGAGTATTTAACTATAACACCTTGGAATGTGTCCACTCGTTTGAGGCACATTCCGATTATGTGAGGTGCATTGTTGTTCATCCAACGCAACCTTATATTCTCACGAGCAGTGGTAAGTGTCAAAATTGTATTAAAAATTATAAATTAAAAAGCATTAACATAATTTCTAAATTGCGTAACTATTACTTATATTACATTAGAATCTCCATGGAGGTCTTGATTATTTAAATTAAAAATGTTTGTACAGATGACTTATTGATAAAACTCTGGAATTGGGACCGAAACTGGGCGTGTCAACAAGTATTCGAGGGGCACACACACTATGTAATGCAAATTGTGATCAATCCTAAAGACAACAACACATTCGCCAGTGCCAGTTTAGACACAACTGTGAAGGTAATGCTCGATTCTCTCAATTCTTTATCAAATAAAGTAACTTAGATTATAGATTGTATTATTAATTACCAGTTTAGACTGGAACTTCTTATTTTTCTTAATTGAAGTGAGCACTTTGTGTCTTGTTTTGTTTTGTATTAGTAGTAATGGTTTAGGAAATAAGAAAAATTTAATGTCGCTGACTAATGTTCCCTGATTTGATCTAGGTGTGGCAGCTAGGCGCCTCAATATCAAACTTCACCTTAGAAGGTCATGAAAAAGGTGTCAATTGCGTGGACTACTACCATGGTGGCGACAAACCTTATTTAATAAGTGGAGCAGATGATCGCCTTGTCAAGATTTGGGATTATCAGAACAAAACATGTGTACAAACATTGGAAGGTAATTTTTGTCTTTTTATTAAGTATACGTTAAAATAATATTATCGTTATCGTTACTTTTATTTAAGTCTTGTAAATGTATATTATTTTGAAAAACTTCGAACACCAATTTTCAGTGAACTTATAGTTAACTAGGAGTTACTTATAGTTTTGAGTATACACAATGATTATGTGGGCGACGTTACTTCCTCTTATCATATCAGCCAGACAAAGTACTATTAAAATCTGACCAGCAGGAACAAGCAAAAATAATATTAATTGTTTTTCTGTTCATTGAAGTGTCATAATATATGTATAATTTAAAGAAAAGTTTACATAGTTTTTATTGTTTAATTTTAAGTTTTAATAATTTTAGATATAAACATCAATTTTATTGACTTGTTTATATACGAGTATGCTGTTCTACATTTTTTTGTTCTATGTATAAATCTATCAAATGTTTGTATGACTTAAATGTTTTTACAAAATTGTTAAAAGCGTATTTAGTAACAAAATGAATATTAGGTATAGTAAAGATAAACAATTCTCTAAAAACGATAAATTCTATGTTTAGTAACGGTTAATTGTTAGAAATATTATTCAGATATGTATTCATATTTTGATTTGTCGTTCAGGTCACGCACAAAACGTGTCAGCAGTGTCCTTCCACCCAGAGCTGCCAATTCTATTAACAGGATCTGAAGATGGCACGGTAAGATTATGGCATGCCGGCACATACCGTCTGGAATTCTCCCTCAATTATGGCCTGGAGCGTGTGTGGACAATCTCATCGCTTCATGGCTCTAACAACGTGGCTATTGGGTTAGTATTATATATAACGTGTACCATTATATATTATGTTAAACGTTCACTTAAAGACAAATCCTTACTTACCCTAACGAGATTTTTAAGTTTATTTTCTCCATCTTTTTCTTTGACTTTGCTAGCGTTCATGTCGATTTTGTCAACAGCTTCTAATTAACTCAAAAATTATACGAGTATTTGGATAACTTTCATCCCCTATTTCCGATAGGTAGTTACCCCCTTGAGGGTAAAACTTTTGCAAAATCGTATTAAACAATCTAAAAAATAAGTTTCAAGCTTTAAGCTTTATTGACGAAACTTCCTTACAAATTTTTATCGCTCTTTACTTTGTAAATTTAAGGTTCATCAATATGTATCATCTAAATCATATTTTTTATTTAACAATTTATCTATTTAAATACTAAACGAATGTAACAAGTCGTTTCATTTGAATACATCTGAATTTTATTATTTTTATTATAAATCCTAACAAGGGAATATAATCGAATTAAAGTATGTTTAATGATTTCTGACATGAGACCCTGTTCAATGTTAAGTGATTGTAAACTTTTGTGTACCTAAAATGACTAATATTATTTACAGTTATGATGAGGGAACAATAATGATCAAAGTAGGAAGGGAGGAACCAGCGATTTCAATGGATGTTGGCGGTGGGAAAATCGTTTGGGCTAAACATTCAGAAATGCAGCAGGTCAACTTGAAAGCACTGCCAGAAGGTATATAATGATATATAATTCTTCACTTCTGTTTCTTAAGTGTCTATGTAACTTACAGATTTTCTTACATTAATATCAATTGTTAATTATTTAAAAGCACATTGAATATGCTTAGGAGGATTTTCTAAATTTCCGGATCGTACCGTCGTTCATAGATGGAAAAATGGTACTTCTTATTCAGAATTTAATCAACGAATTTCTATATACTCAAGAATAGATTAAGATTTGAAGCAACAATTGATGGAATATGACTAGTCTTAAGCAGGCATCTCGTAGATCTGCCTGTATCCTTCCTTATAATGGCAAAATTCTACAATAAAGAACTCACGAGTAATTGTGAATTTGTACTTTAGGTATCGTAATTAAAGACGGAGAACGCGTCCCAGTGGTAGCTAAGGATATGGGCTCCTGTGAGATCTATCCCCAAACTATTGAACACAATCCAAACGGTCGTTTTGTTGTGGTGTGTGGTGATGGCGAGTACATTATCTACACGGCTATGGCGCTACGAAACAAGGCGTTCGGCGCCGCTCAGGAGTTTGTCTGGGCTCTGGACAGTTCAGAATACGCCACGTTAGAGAATTCCAGCACTGTGCGCGTCTTCAGGAACTTCAAGGAGCGGAAAAGTTTCAAGCCGGAGTATGGAGCCCAAGGTATGTGGTACATTTTAAACTAGCAAGGCCCCGCGGCTTTCATTGTATTTTGTGTGATGCAGTATATTTATTAGTAGCAATATACAGGGATCTTCACAATGTTGATTGTATGTAAAAAGTGTGATAATAATAATATATTCATAGATAGTCCACAATGTGCGCCACGAGTGTTTACCATTGAAAAAAACCAATGTAATAAGTGTGTGTTCTATTATATATTTTCATGACCATTGAGATATTGTGATTTGTTTCTATATAACAAATTACACTTGTGTGTCGTCGATATGTACTTATAGCGACATTGTTTCAGTACTTAGTTATTCGAAATTGTAAATAGAGCAAGCGTTCAATAAACATTAACTATATACCTTGTACTTTTCAGGCATTTTCGGCGGTTTCATGTTGGGAGTTAAATCAATTAGCGGCATGGCGTTCTCGTTTTACGACTGGCAGCGTCTCGAACTAGTTAGAAGGTACGTTTGACTCGTAAATGTTATATTGTACTATAAAATGTTTATATTGCGAGCGTAAGCGCATAAATATTTAATTAACTTAGTCGGCGATCGTAAAATTAAAATTTTGCTGAGCGTTTATATTGTGAGTCTTTTTAAACTATAAATATGTCTTGCACGCTGTTGTTGATAGATTGTCGTTGTAACAGTTTTGGAAATGCATGATTGTTACTAGTGAGTTTATCAGAAATAATTTGTCACGGTTGTGCTAGTTGTAGTAAACAATTTTAATGTACTTACGAAAGTGATAGACACAATAAAGGCAAGCAAGTTGCTATTAAGTTTCATGAAAAATCTTGCTACGCGATGGTATCTTGTTTATTGATGGCAGAAAATGACCGAGTCAATCGAGGGAGATATATGTTATTAGTAGTTCATAAAGTAAATTTATTTCTACACCACTGATGTTGCAGAAAGATATGATCTCTTATATTTTTATCTTTAGATTCAACAATATGCTAAAATACCTAATTTCGTATAAGCTAAAGTAATAATTTCCGATTTTTATAATACAACTAGCGAAACTGACAGACGTTGTCTTGTACACACGGTCTAAATCCACACAAAATTTCATCAAAATCGGTCTGGCTCTTTAGGAGTGTAATTTGAAACTCGCGCTCAAAAGATTTGTTCATAAAAAATATGCGGCAAACTTGCTTTTGTATTTCTAATTTTCTGATGTCTTTATACGTTAAGAATATTAGACAAAATGTACCTACTAACATGACTCAGTATTGTGAAAATTTATTTATAATGAATTTTAAGCGTACGAAAATCTCATCAGATATCTAAAAGTGTACGACCATTTGTTCTTTAAAAGAAATATCGATGTTTCTATAACGAAATATACGTTTTGTCCATATGGGAATAGAATCCGTGAGCCTTCTAGCTAAATTAAATGCAAGCAATGTTCGCGACTGTGAATTTCTAACAATAACTGTATAAAGAAAATTAATCGCTAAATGTAATGCTAAGCGCAAACCTCGAGAACAGCTGAGCATATATAATTATTTTGAAAAAATTTGCACTGGGAGTAATGTTCTAATGAAACGAAATATCGGTTTTTAGCTATCAATTTTTAACATTCCAGTCAAAAGCTTCTGCTAGATTATAGGTATGGGGTTTTAGAAAATTGCTAGGCGAAACGGTGTAAAAGTGTGGTTTACATACATTTAAGAGGAGCGAAACCGCAGGCCGCCGTTAGCTTATAAGCGCATTAATTTTGTTACGGTGACACCAATTGTCGTAAAATGTGCTTCTTGCAGTGTGTTTATAATGTTTCCTTAAACTATTAAGTTTAATATGTAATATCTTAATTGTAATATTTAAAATTTTATTATAATTTTTACCAGGATAGAGATCCAGCCTCGTCATGTTTACTGGTCGGATAATGGGGACCTGGTGTGTTTGGCCACAGACGAATCGTACTACATCTTGAGTTACAACGCTAGTGTGGTCAACCTTGCGCGGGAAACAAATTCTAATATCACAGAAGATGGGATTGAGGATGCCTTCAATGTTAGTTGTGGTTATCTCTTACTAATTAAAGTGACTGTCGGAAAATCATCAAAATTATTTATTAAAAACTAAGAAATTGTGGTTGGAGCAACTCTTAATAAATTGTAAGTTATGTCCGGGTCTCGTGTGACCGTTCAGAGGTGAAAAAGTCGCGAGGTCGTGAGTTGAGTCGTGTGCGCGTTTCGATTTTTGTCTATGTATTTCCGAAAACTCGATATTAAAATAAAATTAAGGCCGGCAGTAGAATGGCACTTAAATTCATAAATTATGTAATATGGGTAAAATGCCTTAAGGTTGGCAATGCGTTTCCTAGGTACTTAGGTGTCCATGGATAACTGTGTGTGCTGTATGGCCGCTTGACTTCCTATTGTATACAGGTTGTTTTTGGACTGCTCCCGAAAACGAAAACCTTTGATGATGGGACGGAAAAAAATCGATACAGACTATAATAAGTCATATTTTTAAAACGTTTTTTTAGAGTTATTTATACTCCATGTTTGTACAGCTAAATGAAACGTTATATTCATAAAAAATACTGAAAAAACCAGCAATGAAACGCAAATTAGAGTTTTTAAATTCAACAAAAGGAGTTGTCAGTAGGAATAATTAAGCTTAAAATTGGAAATAACTAATGCTTTCTTGATCGGTGGAAATAATTAACGTATCTTCAATGACGGCTTCAGCCCCCCGCACGAAGAGAGGTTTGTTTTGACGAATTTCTCGCTAGATGTCAGCGCGGGCGTTCACCCGACTTAACCAGACCATCAACTGTTTTTGATTTGGGTTTCATTGCTGGTTTTTTTTTTCAGTATTTTTTATGAAGTTATCGTTTCATTTTGCTGTACAAACATGATGAAGCGTAAATAATTCTAAAGAAATGTTTTAAAAATGTCAATTTTTTATATTCAGGATCGAATTTTTTTCCGTCCCATCATCAAAATTGTCATAACTACTATCACCTGTTTTCGTTTTCGGGAATAGTCTAAAACACCTGTAGAAAAAAATCTCTCTAGATATCTATTTATCGCCGCTGTCATCGCTTTTCCGCCTGAATATTTTCTTTTCGTTTCCGTCTCTGGCTGTAACGACTTGAACATTGTGCTTACGAAACGAATTTTTTGTTGCAGGTTGAAAACGAGGTCAATGAAGTCGTGAAGACTGGTCTCTGGGTGGGAGATTGTTTCATCTACACGAATTCGTTAAACAGGCTCAATTACTGCGTGGGTGGCGAAATCGTTACCATCTCTCACTTAGACCATACTATGTACATCCTTGGATATGTCGCAAAAGAGAACAGGTTAGAGCTTAAGGAGAAACATTTACAGTTTATGCATTTCTATCCTGTTTACTAATTAGTATAAAAAATATTACTATAATCGGAAGTTTACTTATTAAATTGCGAACTCGGCTAGCTTTCTCGTCATATATTTCCTATTAAGGCTGTTTAATAACGTCGTCTGTGTTGAATTTTCTTATGCTAATAAGACCTGAATTTTAAACGACTTCAAAATAAATGAGTCTCAATTCGCCTGTATCTTCTAAAGCCTGTAGCATCGAGGGTCACGCGAGAAATTTTGAAAATTTATATTTCATATCTTGCGGTGAAAATCATTTTCAAATTTATACAAGTTCGATGTCTTTAGTTTCTTGTGACGTAAATAATGGTTATTAGATAGAATACTTTGCGAAATATTAACGTGTCATCCTTTTCGCCTAGATTGTACTTAAACGACAAGGAACTGAACGTCGTGTCCTATTCGCTGTTGTTGCCGGTGCTGGGCTACCAAACGGCCGTGATGCGACGCGACTTTGAAACCGCCGACCGCATTCTACCCACAATACCGCAAGAACATCGCACGAGAGTCGCGCACTTCCTCGAGAAACAGGTAAACAAACATGCGAATTAAAAAGCGCTATTTTTTTAAATCATCCGTATGAATACGGCATAGAAACAGCCAGTTGCAACATTTTCTTCTGTATGAATACAAGTTAATTCACAGTCTGTTGTTAATATCAAAACTGGAGTTTTCATAACGGAAACGTACCATACTTTAACATAAAGACAATTTTTGTCGGTATATTGTTCCGGCTATGTCCCTCCTTCCTTCCGGCTTATGTATTACCTTCGCTGGTATATAACTAATGGCGAGTAATGTGGGTTGCGTTTACACTGCTATTATCGACGTGTACTTACAATTAAACAAAGTGAAAGTGGAAGCCAACAATAGTTTTTACAACAAAAATAAATACGGCCTTAAAGTTGGCAACGCGTCTTCTAGATCTACTGATCTTGGAGTTGTCCATGGGCGGCAGAAATCGCGTAATATAAGTGAACTGTATACTCGTTTGCCTTCCTATCGCATAAAGCAGAAAGCATTTTTCACGTTTGTCTGTACGAGTGTAATAAACAGTTTATGTCCACTTTTGTTTTTGTCCACACTGCTATAATAAAAGTTTAATCTATAAGCTTTAGTAATTAAATATTTATATGTATGCTTTAAGCGACCAATGCTCGTTACTACTAAGGAGATCTTCCTTTCAGGGTTTCAAACAACAAGCCTTAGCAGTCTCAACGGAACCTGAGCACAAATTCGAGTTGGCGTTGTCTCTAGGGGAACTTCAGAAAGCAAAGCAACTCGCCGAGGAAGCTTCTATCGCCGAAGGTGTGCCATCCGCTACCTCTGCAGCAAGGTATGGCAGTACGTTGAAAAAAGATTGAACTCAAAATTTAGCTTTACGGAAATGGTTGAATACTTTTGTACATTGGATAGAAGTCGACAATATATTTATTACCGGATACTCGAATTAAAATAAACTAGGCGGGCGGCATAACGTCGCTAAAAGCGACCTTAAGGCCTTAAGGTTGTCAACGCGTCTTCTTGATCTATGGTTTTGGAGGTGTCCATTGACGAGGACTCGCTAACTATAGCTGGAGTGTGTGATCGTTTCGTCTTACTGTCGTAAGGAAATTAAGGTAACCAGGCAGACGTATCAAGAAATAGACAATACAATATATAGTTCTAGAAAAAATTCATACAGCCTAAATATTTCACAATTAACTTGCCAGATAAAGCATACGTTAAACAGATTAGTTAATAACAAGTTTTACATAATATACATATTAGTTTGAATGTAAAATATATAAGATAATTTCTTATAATTTTGGTGTTAGGAAGACATAGTTAAAACAAACACAATTGAGTTTCCCTATTCGAAAAAAATACGACATTTAATGTTATTATTAACAACGTTTGTTCCTAATCACAATTTACAATACTTTAACAATGGAATTTATATTATAAATTATTAACAATCACGAGATGCTTCTAGGTTGTCATTGTTGTATCTCACAAACGTCACCTGTCAGTTTGCTGTCCGTTCAATGACGTTTGATGCGCGGCAATGTTCAAATTCAAGAAAATTACATTATTTTCTTTACAAATATATTTAAACCTTTTTTTTTTAATGTATACCGTTCGATCTAATAGTAAGTTAGTAATTGATCGTATTATTTGTCTTAGATGGTCACGGCTGGGCGCAGCGGCGGCCACTGCGGCCGACACCGAGCTCACGAAAGTTTGCTACCAAAAAGCCAAGGACTACAGTTCGCTCCTCCTCTTCGCTACTACCACAGGTACTGCTCGTAAAGTCTTATATATCAAATTTTCGTCTCACAATTTTTATTAATCTACCCTCAGAAACGAATTAGCCGATTTTATTGAGATTGTATATTCTGTAAATCCGAGAATAGGTTTTTACACTATAGTGTTAAAGGTGGTTCAGCTTAAATTTCTACTGAAATTTTTTGAACTTTGTTCTGTAACGTATGTCAATCTTAATTTATTTTTTAAAAATCCAGTAATTTCTATCATATGACAGTCTAATGAGATTACAATATGCCCGTTACATTGTATTAATTTTATTAAACAATACATATAACTTACTAAATGAACAATGTTTCATTTAAAAGATCATATAACTTTTAATTTCTGTTCATTGCTATATCTTTATGTTTCAAGCACTTGTTACAAGTACAAATTTATGTAACCAAGTATAAATTGTGATGTGAAATAATTTTACAGGAGACAGGGAATTGCTGAAGGAAGTAGCGAAAATGTCCGATGCAGACGGCCATGAAAATATAGCGTTTGTCTCTTACTTCACATTGAACGAGCTAGACCTGTGCCTTGATTTGCTGATCAAGAACAACAAGTTGTCAGAAGCCGCTTTCTTTGCCAGGTGAGCTTATAGAAATAGTAATTTATTCTATTGGAAAATTATAATAACATTTGTGACATCGGCGCTTGTAAAAATATAACCATAAGTCACGATTGTGCGCTTGTCTGTTCCACCTAAGACTCGCTATCTGTCTAATGTCATCTCATCTTGGACTTCGTATTATTTTCTGCCCTAGATTATACAAAAAAAGTTATATTTTTGTATTGTTTTGGACAATCTATTAAGTCTTTAGACTTGCTACTTGTTACTTCTAATCATACATTCTGCCCACCTCCATATTAGTTTTCCATTCCATTTAAGTTTGTGATTTTTTTTCCTTTATCCTATGAAGTTTGATACTGTGTTGGCAGTAATAAAGTACTTTCAAGTAAAAATAGATTTCTAAATGAGTGATTTTTGGCAAAATATGCCCAATAAGCCAACGATAGTACATATTTTAATATCTTTGGCTAAATGAAATAAACTATGTTTTTTTTTCATCTAATATATAAAGTTCTCGTGTCACAATGTTTGTTCCCATACTCCTCTAAAACGGCTCGATGGATTCTTACGAAATTTTATATGTATATGGAGTACGTCTGAGAATTGGCTACTATCTATTATTCATCCCCCTTTGTTAAGGGTGGTCCACCCCTAGTTTTGTTTTCCCGACAAAACTTAATTTTTTTATGATACAGCATTGAAACATACATACAACACCAAATTTACATCCCTCTACAGTAAACTCTTATATATTTTTGTGGCAAAATGACGTCTGCTGGGTCAGCTAGCTAGTACATAAATAATTGTTTTCAGGTCGTATATTCCGTCTAAAGTGAACGATGTCGTGACACTATGGAGGGAGTCAGTCAGCGCCACCAATAAAAAGTCTGGTCAGTCACTAGCTGACCCTCATAATTACGAAAATCTTTTCCCAGAATACTTGGTGAGTTGATATTACTTCAACGGAAGTTTAACGAAGAAAAATCGACCCTGAGTAAAAAGAACTCATATTTTTAAAGCGTCTTATTAGCGTTATTTCGCTCCATCATGTTAGTACATCTGTTTTTGTTATCATGCTTCATTGCTGGTTCTTTTTTTTAGTGAAGTAATGTATTTTTATGAAACTATTGTTTCATTTAGCTGGACTTACATGTTGGAACGTAAATAACTCTGTATGAATTTTGTAATATTATAATTAAATATGTGAATGAAACACGTATCGCCATATGTTTGTGTGTTGGCAAGATACCCCGCGTAAACTTTTTTTTCATTACTTTTTCTGTGATTCTGATTTGCTTTATAAAAACGTCTCCGTTATAAACGAAACAGAAAGTTTAATCAAAATCTGTGTTTACTTCGACAAAACTAAGACCTAAATACAGACTTTTATTTTTCGAGAAAATCTATCAAAATGTTAAACTTAACGTTTTTATTGACCAGGAGTCATTAGAGTTGGAGAGATTCCAAAGGGAGTTTGGTTATGCGCACACCAATACAGTCTTAATTACATCGGAAAACTATTCGACGAACAATTCCGATCGGAATCTCGCAGTTGAAATGGCGCAAACGGCGAAACAAATCACCTCTGTCCAAGCCATTCCCACCAAGTGAGTGTTACTACTGAAAATGTATTAAAATTAATTGATTGTAAGCCTGTTTGGGCCCACTGCCGGAAAAAGGCCTCCCACTAGGATTTCCAAACCGATCAGTCACCTGTCGCTTGCATCCAGCGCCTCTCTGCCGCCACGATCTTGTCGCATGTACATTTTACCGAAGGACTTAATACGCTATTAAAAACAATTAAAATTACTTACGTAGGAAATATTTCGTAATTTTCTGACCTAACCAGAGTACTCAATTCGAGTTCTCAAAAGTTTCCGACGACCACAGCATTTTCCGACATATACAATACACACAAGTAGAAACGTTTCAAGAATTATCGGACATTTTCCGAATTTTATTTCCATAGTAAAGCGGCTGAAAATTACATAGATTGTTTAGCTGCTAGAAATATTTAGTATACAAATTCTTTAGTCACCTGCAAACTATATACTGTATTTTTTTAATGTTAAAACTGTGTATCACGTGTGTAATTCTATGAACCTTTTTAAAAACATACATATCATTTGAAATACAGTTGTTTCTATCATAAAATCTTAATTTTTGACATAACGTTAATATGATTTGACATTGACACATGTCATCTTTCTCTAGTAGCAAAAAAAGCGTTTTATAAAAGGTTCTTATATAAATATTTCAGTAAAGATAATTATAAGTTCTATTAAGGTCACGTACCAATGTTCATAGATGGAAAAGTCGTAAAGTGATATATGAATATAAAATATAAATATGGCATGCAGTAAAACGTCACTAAATAACCAATGATGGCATATGCCTGAGGCGCTAAGGTTGGCAACGCGTTTCCTAGGTCTGCTGGTCTTGACGGTCCACGGAAAACAGGATACGCTTACTATAGTTGAACTGTACGCTCGTTTGCCTCCCTGTCGCATAAGTCTGTGCGATCGTTACGAGATACATTTATAATGTGCACTGGCTTGATAATGATATTTTTAATGTATTCACAGTACGCCGCTGTTAGCGGAAGATTCGGCCGATAGGCGTACTCCGCCCATGGAAAACGAACCAACAATAAACCGGAAGGACTCCATAGACATGGATGAAATAGAGCGGGAGATTGAAGAGATTGCCCTCGATGATTCGCCCGAAAATATAGTGAGTGGTCTATCTACATATATAGAAAAAATCAGTGGGCGTCGCGAGTCTGTACATTCAATGTGTTAAATAAAAATTATTATTCGCGCAGTATGTTTATAGCCCTTCTTTCATCAAAATTTGATGTTAGGGTGCGATCCGATCCGATCCGTAGGTAACCGCGACCAAAACGATTACCCGCGAAACCGAAGCCGTTTCATGTCTCATGTTTCGTGCGTACCACTCACCCGGGTGAGCAGCCGTCCCGCTCTTCAAGCGCCCACCCAGCTGCGGCAGCCCAAGCCGAGGCCGATGCCCCCCGCGGGGAGCCCTGGGTTTAGGACGGAGACACACGGCGAGCGCTGTCGCGCTAGCCAAAAATATCCGGTTATCTTTAATAGTCACTAGGTTAAAAACGCGAACGTCGTATTTATAATTTTTGGTATTTTTCATGCGATAGCGGAGCTAAATTTTAATAAAATTTGTTGAAATACCCATATCAGGGATAGTGAACTGTTGAGTACCGACGTGCCATTTTATTAAAGAAATTTTTAATGATATCATAGACGCGCCAGCAAATAATTTTGTCTTTTAAATGATCAGCGATGTGCCATTAGGTCGCGATCCCTGACCTCTGTGTTATAAGCAATGTTATTTTAAATAATTCTAATTGGATCTTCGTTTTCAGGATCTACTGGACGACGCGGATATACTTGAAAGCATAGAGTAATAATTTTTGTTTTATACCGTTTGTATACACAATTTTGTGCATTTCCTAAAGTGCTATTGAAATTAAGATTATTTTATAGTATTACAAATGATTGTTTTGCCGTCGTTGTTTCTGTCATCCGTACGTGTTAAAGAAGACAGCTTGCAAGTCTTCCTCGCTTATGTATCAGAGTTAAGATTAGTCGTAATAGCGAGTGTCATAATTGTATACTAATGAATCAATCTGTTATGAGAGATATTTTAACTATGTTGGAGTTTTAATTTAATTTTACATTATTGCGTTTAATAGACGAGAATAAAATGAAATGGAACGATGGCAAGGAAACGACGTCGAATTAAAACGACCGTGGCTGTCAACATTTTCACAAAAAGTTAACGGCTCCGGCGGAATTTTTATCTTAGAAGCATGGGTTGCTGTTGGAGCTTGCAATCTAACATGTAACATGAATCAATTGATTTTAATTTAATTTATTCCAATTTTATATGCAAAATTTCATTCCACCTGTTAATACGTGTGAGAAACAATTATTATTTCATTTTATATTATGATGGATAAGTTTTTAGAGTAATTGTATTTAAAATCAGATTTAGTTTTAAAATAAAGTGTTATATAAAACATATATTTGTCTAATTCGAAGTTTTTTTACTTGTTACCTAATTTATTAACCGTAAATGTTTTGCCTTGGGTTCAAATGCCATCATTGATAAGATAATATACAGGATGTCTGCCCCCGAAACCGAAGACAGGTGATAGTACTAATGACACCTTTGATGAAGGGACAGAATAAAATTCGATCCTGACTAGAAAATTCATATTTTTAAAACGTTTTATTAGCGTTATATCGCTCCAACATGTCAGTGCAGTTTTGTTATCATGCTTCATTGCTGCTTCTTTTTTTTTAGTGGAGTAACGTATTTTTTATGAAACTATCGTTTCATTTAGCTGTACTTACAAGATGAAGTGTAAATAATGCTAATCAAGTGTTTGTTTTTATTGGTGCTGAAAAGCTATACAATGTGGTTTCTTATATTTATCACCAGTCACTGGACAATGATTTTGATGAGGAGCTGCTGGAGACGCTACTAATCAAGTTTTAAAAAATATGTACATATTTATATATAAGATATTTTCTAATAATTTAGGTGTTAGGAAGACACGGTAAATCAAACACAATTGAGTTTCTCTGTTCGAAAAAGAAACGACCTTTTAATGTTATTATTAACAACGTCTGTTCCTAATCACAATTTAGAATACTTTAACAATGGAATTTATATTATAAATT
>JAOSYY010015279.1:4602-20641 GCA_025727935.1 Hebomoia glaucippe
GTCTATTTTAATCCAATATTTTAGGAATACTGTTATAAAGAACTATAATCTGACTTAGCGAATATAGTGTTGCCACACAAATATAAAAATTTGGGGTTGTATGTATTTTTATATGCTGTATCAAAAAAAAATAAAAGCATTTTACCAAAAAAAAAATGGGGCTGGACCTTAACGTTAAGGAGGATGAAAAATAGATTGTGGCCGATTTTCAGATTTAACATGTATATAAAATTTCATAAGAATCGTTCGAGCTGTTTCGGAGGAGTATAGAAACTAACATTGTGACACGAGAATTTTATATATTAGATAATGGAGCTTACGACTCTCGTATTTTATTCCGACCCTTCATCAAACATGTCATTAGTACTATCTACCTGTCTTCGTTCTCGGGAGCAGTCCTCAAACACCCTGTATTATCGTTAAAGTACAGTAAATCAAAAGTACAGTTCCAATGATTCCAAATTCAAACCGCATAAGTTCCTTTAAACATCGTTTTAAAAGGATCAAAGCGAAAACCGTGTAAATTGTAGGCGAGGTCTTTTCCGCGTTAATTGAGAGTGATTTATTTAATTAGAGCTCACCGAGGGTGAGATTACGAAGACTTTTGAATTTTAGTATTCGTTACAATTGTTAATTTTAAGAAAACAATGACTTAGCGATTATTCTTGACTAGCAGTCACCCTAGCTTCACTTGGGCTAGATTATTCCTAGTTCCTAGCGTGTGAATTTAAGTATGATCATATAGTTGATAGTACTCATAACACCTTTCATGATGGTACGGAAAAAATCGAGCCTTACAAAAAAACATATTTTTAAAACGTTTTATTAGCGTTATTTCGCTCCAGCATGTTAGTCCAGCTGTTTTCGTTATCATGCTTCATTGCTGGTTCGTTTTTTTTAGTAAAGTAATGTATTTTTATGAAAGTATCGTTTCATTTAGCTGTACTTACATGATGGAGCGTAAATAATACTAATAAAAAGTGTTAAAAATATGTATTTTTAGTCGGCATCAGTTTTTTTCTTTTTTTGCGCCCTTCATCAAAGGTGTCATTAGTACTTCTTCCCGTCCTCGTTTTCGGGAGCAGTCCCCAAACACACTATATGTCGATGTATAACAAAATATTTTTGTCAAGTTTAGCGAACGTAAATTATAATCAGCTCCTAGCCTAAGCTGTTAGAACAAACTGGGGTTGTCTTCATGCATTTGGCTAACCTCTCGCCTCCTGGCCCGCGTCCAAAATAATTAACCGCCTTTCTTTATTACCACTATAAAGCAAACAAGGATTATTATTAAAAGAGACTTTCGAACACTTCGCTAGGAAATAATTTTAGTACAAGAGTTAAACTTATATTTTAACGACAAAAGAAATTAAAAAATTTATTTAATTTCTTATATTAACTAGTTGCTAGTAAAACGATTTTTTATTAGTAAAACGGTATTTTTCTATATATGTAAAATAATACACACAATTTATAAAATTTTGTTTATCTGTGTGTTGTAAATTAGCTTCGAAACGGTTAGATTTTGATGGGGCTTTCACTCGGAGCTAATAATATAAGGAGGGGATAACATTGGCTATTTTTATGAATAAAATCTACACACTGACCAGTTCTAACACTAAGGTAAGCCTTCTTAAAAATATTCTAATATATACTAATATTATAAGGCTGAAGAGTTTGTTTGTTTGAACGCGCTAATCTCAGGAACCACTGATCCGATTTGAAAAATTCTTTCAGTGTTCGATAGCAGATTTATCGAGGAAGGCTATGTTAAGTATATTATCAACGAAATTAGGGATCCTTACTAAAAGTGCAATTATGTAACCCAAGGTATAGAAATCGAAATGAACGCGAGAGAAGCCGATGGCACAAGCTAGTTGTTTAAAATGATTTCTAAAAAAAATCGATACAGACACAACAAACAATCTAATTACATAATAATTAGAATATATTTTTTTTTTTGAGTCTTGATTGGTCATCTAAAAAGTCTCTCGCTAGAGGATTGGATCAAGGGACTGACGCAAAAGGCAGTACTCCTCGACACAGCACTTATCAGAAGGTTTCTTTCTCTGCCGCCCTAAGCCCGCCCTAACCATTGGTATTAAATGGCCAAGTTTTTGTATTTTAATTTTATATCTATTTTATAAAAAAACCTAATAGAGTAATTAAATATATGAGAGATTAATTATACAATTAAACGGTTGAGAACTTTGTGAAGACAGGTAAAATACTTGTAGAAATATTCGTTGGCGGCGACCGAAGAAATAACTTCCGAATTCCTCTCTCAAGCTGAACTCTGCTCTCGGGAAAGTTAAAAATTCTTTTTGTAAAGAATTTGTAATGTAATTTTTACTAGAGGTGAGTTATATGCTTTACGAGTGTAAAAGCTCGCAGTCCACAGATTTTCAGGGTATCTTTTGTTTTAATTATATTCACATTAATAGTTTTTAAGTCTGTTTGTAATAGCAACAAACATACAAATTTTCAATACACTTTTTCGGGGCCCAGACAATAGAGATTTTTTCAGGACAAACAAAAATGTTTTTTAAACCTCGTATGAAGGTTTCTCTCAGTAAAAACACAATTCACAAAAATCTGTCTGTCTGTTATGACTAATCTCGGAAACGACAGTAGCAATTTGTACAAAGCATTGTGGCAAGTAAATTACGTTAATATTACAAACGTAAGCTACTGAAAATTATCAGTTACTTTCAAAAACATTTAAACCCATGAAAAATTAAGGTTCAGTTTATTGACTTTTGAGGTTTCTTGAGATACGAACAAGCAAAACTGCGTGATACTGCTAGTATGTAATACAACATTAAAACGACCTCAAAATGGAATAACAGAAGCTCTTATAATAATTAAAATTTATTGTTTCCTGACCTTCTCAAAGTTGATGTCGAAATATTCTAAATATGAAATTCTCAAAATCAAAGTTAAAATTAATATCTTAATGCTTAGAGGGTTTTTGAATCGCCGTAATCAAAACGGGTTTGTAAGGCTGTTGTTTATTACACAAATAAGTTTAATCGGAAAAAAACCCTGTGTAAATTTCTTAGCAATTGTTCAGTTTTGAGTGCAGCGAGTTTAATTTGTGCGCCTGTCCGCGCGGAGTTGTTATATTTTATGACTTATATCAATATAGATAAATAAAATCTCTTAAATAAAACATACCTAAGTCACTCCTTATTATATAATCTATCTGCCAGTGAAAATCTCGTCAAAATCGGTCAAGCCGTTTCTGAGATTCACCGGAACAGACAGACAGACAAAAACTGTTATTTTGGTATAATTCTTTTAGTGAAATGTAAAAATCGCTTATTTTAATATTAAAAAAAAATACTACATTTTTATTTATCTGTATATATATCAATATTTTTTTATGCATATAAATAACATTAAAATGTGTCCTGAATAGATTTTTTAACACAAAGAAATACAAATTTCTTTCACACATAATAACACTTTTCTATCTATATTTACTGATTATATTATTAAGAGTGACATAATTTGCTAAAGCCTTAAGGCTGGCGAGGCGTCTTCTATATCTAACGATACCGGTGTCCATGGGCGACAGGAATCGCTCACTGTAAACTGTATGTTCGTTTGCCTTCATATCGCATAAAAAAACTTTCAAAAATTAATTACGAAAGACACGTTTCGAGTTCAAAAAAATGCGAATAGTGTGATTATTCAGCCCCTTTGAAGGAAGGGCTCGGAGCAATCACATTTGTGGATTCCACAGGTCGGATCGCGCTCAGGCGGCAGCTAAATCGCTGGATTAAGACCAAATCGGGGACATTACCTAATGGCTGCATAATGAAACGCGCCCGGCTAATGGATTAACTAGGCGCGTACCATTCATTGTTTTAAACGAATTATTATATTATTCTATTGTTTTCAAAATGGTCGCAGGCTCTATGTTATACAGGTTGTTTGCTCCCGAAGACGAAAACGGGTGATAGTAGTTATGACACCTTTGATGATGGGACGGGAAAAAATTCGATCCTGACTATAAAAAAGTCATATTTTTAAAATGTTTTATTAGCGTTATTTCGCACTAACATGTTATTTCAGCTGTTTTCGTTATCATGCTTAATTGCTGGTTCTCTTTTTAGTAAAGTAATTCATTTTTTATGAAACTATCGTTTCATTTAGCTGTACTAATAAGATGGAGCGTGAGTAATGCTTACAAAATATGTCTTTTTTTAGTCAGGATCGATTTTTTTTCATCCCTTCATCAAAGATGTCATTAGTACTATCACGCGTCTTCGATTTCGGGAGCAGTCCCCAAACACCCTGTATAGAAAGAAAGAGTTATTTAAGGAGAATTAAAACTTAAAATTAATGTCACGTTTTGGTAAACGGCTCTCAGTTTTACATTATTTAGAAAATTGAAAACCCGATGAAAATGTAATGACGAGGTAATGACTAGGCAAAGTGTTTGACATGAACGAATGTTCCTGCCCTATATTCCACTGCAAGTTATTCAAAGCTCTGCACGCGACGGGAAAGCTCGCGAGAACTCGTAAATTTTAATACTCGACGCTTGGTCAAGAACACATTAGCTCTAAATCACAGTGAAACGCTTTCGGTGTTCAAAAATTAATAGAATTTCATTTGATTTATTTGATAAGAATTAAAAAAAACTCAAAATTATATTTGTCACTGCAGCATCGTGTCCGCGATCCCGTAGATAACAGGTTTAACGAACATATGGGTTGTCTAACCTATCAGCGATCATCCCTAGAACAGTGCTGACGCTACCCCAAACCTGCCGCCCCAAGAAAATAGCCTTCTCACCATCACATAAAAACGGTTAACTTGCGCTAGAGATGAGTCATTGTAAATTTCAATACCAGGACTTTCAAGTATGAGTACGTAAAAATACCAGTTCCGAATATCAGGTATTTTAATACTTTAAAGTATTTCGCAATTACTTTCATTGGGAAATGTCCGTTTTTTACTTACGCACGAGAACAAGTGTTGAATTTATAAAAAAATACTTTAAGAGCTCACTTTACATGAAATACGATTAGACTCGTTATTTATACTACAATACACATGACTTTCTTATGCAATTGAAGCAGGTACCAAGCTAGCGAGTATCAAAAATACGTGCATAGCAAAACGTCCCTTTTTTACTTACGCACAATGACCAGTATTGAATTTACAAAAAAATATTTATAAAGGCTGTCTTTACAAAAAGTACGATTATAATCCGTATTTATATTTAATACCACTCGTTTTTGTGTGCTTAATATACTCAAATACTTGTAAGTATTTTCCGCTCGTACCAGGGCGCCCTTCGTCGAAGCAAAGCCCTGGTATTGAAACCTAGTATAGTAAATATGTCTCATCCCTAACTTGCGCATCTGCGAACGTCGCAACACTGCAGAAGTAAGGCAGAATCAAAATGATGAACGCGTTCTAAATGCATTTGAAAGAATATACTTAACTCAAATAAAACTATTGATGTTTTCTGTTTGTCTGGTAATGATAATCTCAAAAACGACATTGCTGGTATTCGACGGGATTTGTACTTTAAGTCAATGATATAAGGACTAATGTATAACTTATTTTTATTTCTCTTTAACGCGAATGATAACGCAGGGTGCAGTACATAGAGAATGGCTTAATCGTTTTGGATAGGAATTATAGATGTCAGTTTTTCACGTGTTTAAAAGAACATATTAAAGCCGAGTAAAGCTGAGGTGAAGCACTAGTGTAAGTGTATTTGTACAAATTCTGCACAACTGTCGTCGGAAAATCGTGTGGAAAATACATATATTTAAAATCGCGTAAGATATTATTTTCACGCAGACATATGAAAATACGAGATATTTTATTTTGCGATATAATATTTCTCTGTAATCTTGGTGTGTTGAGCGATACTGATCTCGTCGGACGGGGAAGGATGCTCCTTAGAGGATTGTGGCGTAAAATGACGCTTTTATTTTTTGCAATTTATTGTCAACTTTGTAAGTCTTATCTCCGAAGTAACATAGCGACTATTCTTGATATATAGGATATTTAGGACTGATTCCGACAACGAAGACGGGTGATAGTACTAATGATATCTTGAATGAAAAAAAATCGATTCTGACTAAAAGAAGACATTTTTAACCCTTTTCGTTAGCATTATTTATGCTCCATCCTGTAAGTATAGCTAAATGAGACGATAATTTCATTAAAAATACATTACTTGGTATCTACATGATAACAAAAAACAGCTGGACTAACATGATGGAGCGAAATAACGCAAATAAAACTTTTTAAAAATTAGATTTCTTTTTAGTCAAGATCGATTTTTCCGTACTATCATCAAAGGTGTCATGAGTACTATCATTTGTCTTCATTTTCGGGAGCAATCCCCAAACATTCTGTAGAATTGTCAAATCGTACACGATACGTGTCAATTCTAACAAGCGTTCTAAGAAAACTTGACTCTGTATTCAAATATTACTATTAAAAATATAACATTATCTTTAACATTCATGAAATAAAATAATTTATAATATTTTATTAATTTGAATTAAAATTTATAAATAATTCGAAAAATTCTCTATCTTTCAATTGTACACACATTTGTATTACATAATAAATGGTCTCGAAAAATGTCTTATAATGTTGTTGCAATAAGCACAGGCTATATAACTAATTTAGTAAATAAAATTGATTTGTATATTTGTAAAAGCCTAATATCAGAGATTTTTTTATCAAAGAACGTAAGGTACAAAGAGCAGAAACACAATTTATCAAAATTAATATCAGCTTATTTGGTCCCGTTAATCTCTGAAACTTTTGTAGTTGAAAACAAAAACGTTTGTCGGGAGTCCACTGTTGCAATACCGTGTGAAATTTGATATATTTATTTAATCCTGATCATATATAAAAATAACGCGAGAACGCTCTTTGCTAAAAAATCGATAGTGTAACACTAACGAACATTTTAGCGCTCACTTACAAAATATATTGTGTGACGTACTTAGCGTGAGCGGTAATTGAAAAGAGCATGCTTATAGACGAGTAGAATACTAACGCGACACCCGAGTTGAGCTAACTGTCATGTTCAGACACACCGTGTCACGTAAAGGACAATTTTCAGGTTGTAGTTTGTTATTCTGTCTCATTTTCGGGTATTAAAATGGAAAATCTTTATATACTTAGAGGCGCTGCTCATACAAGCACCCTGAAAATAATATTAGTAATATGTTTAGTGACATTCTTATATCTGATCGGTGTGTTAAAATGGTTTTTTCATATTAACGGCTGTTTGGTTCCTCCCCTCCCCCTAACCCCCCATTTTATGCGAAGTGGTGATGCGGTCATGATACTCACTCGTCTAAGACGTGATTTGAAAAAATGTGTAAGGAGTTCCATTTCTTACCGGTTCGCCGCATCTTGGTAGGTAAAGCCTTTTCTAAATACAGCCTGATACTGCTCCTGCCTGATACTCATCGTTGATTCTGAGTTACCTAAATACCTATGTGCATTGAACTTGATCGCAAAAATAAAACCTTAAATGTTAAAGTTTCTTGGATCGTAACGATTTTGAAGTAAAAAGAATTTGTTGTTAATTTAAATTAAAAGTTTCTCTTTGTACTCACATCGGAAGTTTCATTAAACTTTCGCCGCCATTCGTTTCCATTTGCAGATGAAATATTAAGTGGAAGTTCAACGATGACGCAAAATTATATATACTAATATTATATAGCTAAAGGGTATGTTTGTTATGACGTGCGAATCTAAAGAATTACTGGGTCGAGATAAAAGTGTTTTATGTTGGATAATCTTATATGATAGAATTGTTTCTCTTAATATATTTTTTTTTATGCGGTAGGAAGGCAAACGAGCATACAGTTCACTTAAGTGATTTCTGTCGCCCATAGACACCTCCGAGATCTAGAACACGCGTTGCCAACCTTAAGGCCTTTTTATTTCGAGTATTCGGAAATTCATAGACTGAAATCGAAACGCGTTACACTTCACGAGTTTCCCATCTATGAATGGTGGTACCGGGACGAAACTTATAAATTATTAGGAGTTCCTACAACCTTCAATACTCGAAATGCCTGCGTTTTTGTCACTCGTCCAGCCACAGACATATTTTTAAATGCAACTGCGTTCCGACCGGAGTCGAACCCGGTGCTCTGGCGTCACAGTTGCTTTACACAACCGCTAGGCTACAGAACCCTGAAAATTTTATTATTTTAAGGTTTACTACCACCCTTTTAAAGGTTATTAAAATTTGTTCATCATTTTATGTGATGCAAACGATGTTGAGCGGGTCAGCGAATACGAACTTAACTATGTAATTAGGTACAGACGTGAAAATTAGGAATAGACTTCAATATTCCTGACTAACTAACGAAGCGTAATGTGTTGTAATTGAAATAATACTGTATAGATAATACTTTTGAAGGACTTATATACAGGGTGTTAGGGGACCGCTCCCGAAACGTAGACAGATGATAGCTCGTGACACCTTCGATGATGGTACAGAAAAAAATCGATGTTGAATTTTAAAACGAAATTTAAAAATTATTTCGATCCATCGTGTTAATCCAGCTGTTTTTTTTTTATCATGCTGATTCTTTTTTTTTCGTAAAGTAATGTATTTTTTATGAAATTATTGTATCATTTTGCTCTGCTTACAAAATGGAGCGTAAATCATGCTAATAAAACGTTTTTAAAATATGTTTTTTTAAAATCATTTTTGATATATTTTCAAAAACTTACGTACATAAATTAACAATAGGAGATATGTGATGAAATTTATCCAAAAATAAACAATAAACAGCTAGAAGTGGATGACAGAATCGAAACGAACGCAAACGAACTGGCAGAAGCTAGTAAATAATAAAATTGAAACTGAAAACAACTCTAAATTCGAATTAATTTATTATTTAAATCACGGAATAGGTTCTACTGATAAAGTTTACCGCAAACCGGTAGTCCTCTTTATCCAATCAACGTAATGAGCCACATTCACGTAAAAACCTAACCGATTCTTTTCACAGGTGGTACCTCCATATGACGCTAAACCCACCACAACATTATCTTGTACTAACGGACTACCGGAATCACCCTGTAACAAAAACATACTTCAGAAATTTTACCCACAAATTTTAAAGGGGCTAGGACCTTCGAAGCTAACGATCTTGTTAGAAAACTGACCAGGGTATTAAGACTTCAAATACCAAGAGTGTTTTTAAGTCTATCTAATATACTAGAGTTGACAGTTACTTATGTTAAGGGGTTTCTGTCGCCCATGGACACCTCCAAGATCTGGAAGACGCGTTGCCAACTTTAAGGCCTTAATTTATTTTTATAGCACCTCACGACTTTTCCATCTATGAACGGTGGTACGTGACTTATAAATTATTAGTCCCACCCACCACATGTAATACTCGAAATGCCTGTGCGTCTATCGCAAAAATTTTCTTACATAATCATAAACATTACTTTCTACTTGCTCCTGTAAAGTAATTAGGATGGTATGTGGTTCTATGGAACCTGAATGTAACGTAAAAAAAACTTCTTACAAAACACATTCCTGGTTTATCAACAGTTCTCTTCGCGCAAATGTTGATTTGTGCGAGTGCATTCTTGTACTTTTTCACGTACGAGTGGTACTGTCTCGGTATTAGGGATATGCACTCGGTTACAGACAGTTTTCTGACGTCCATTTTACGCAACTCCTTAGACGGGTTCCCGGTCTATAAAAAAAGTATTTTGAAGTTAGCAATCGAAAAAGTTTTCTAACTATATATCATATTTTCACTTACTTTTAATTTTTTCTACCTACCTCGTCTATGCCTCTCCCAATAAACACCATATCAGAGCTGAGAGCTGGAACACGCGTGGGCAACTTTATTGCTTGTATTTTATTAGAAAATCTCAACGGGTACTTTAGTCGTATAAGAGCAATATCGTTGAACGGGATTCCGTCTAATACAAAATAGTCCTCGTGTATCTTAAAATCTTCAAATTCTACCATTTGGCTGTTATTTATAGTTTCACCGCCAACGTATGCGTGCCGAATAAATTTTCGAACTCTGTAACATCAAAAATTTCATTTTTAACTCCTCACAAATTAAATAAGCTTGTTATAAGTTCGATATGTCCATCTGTGTCATCTCAGCTACCAGTTTTAATACATTAAAACATACAGAACAGCTAAGCTGTATCTTTTGTTACAGTAAGTATTTTTTTTAATATTCCAAGCTTTATTCAATTTAATACTGTTTCCTTTTGTATATTTAGTTCAGAGATAAAAACCGGACTTATAGCGTTTGTTACTACAACGACATACATATCCTGATTATAAGTATCGTCGCGTATTTCTTTTGAATGTTCTACTTAGATTTTTTCTCTATCATCCTGGTCACTTTTGTGGTTAATTATAACAATAACTCTTAAGTTATCACCTAGAATCACCGAAGCAGTGAGCTGCGGTGAGCAGATATCTGTCTGATATGATCGCAGCCCCACAGTTGACGAGACCAGCGAAGTATGGGTGTTCCTCGATTAACACATCATCCCCATATAGTATCCTCTGGCTAATTTCAGCCGCTGTTATAGAATCAAGCGTTTTATGATAATCTGAAGGTTTTGTGTTCTATTAAGACGGCGAGTATGTAGTCTCTACTCGTACAGGTCACAGTGTTCAGTGTCTACTAGATTCAGTAGATTTACATAATCAATTCTGATTTCTGACGCTTTTTTTTCAATAAAAGAAAATTTTTATCAACTTGAATTAGATTATTGTAATGAATCTGGCTTTGTTGATAATATTACCTATATTTCAAATTTCGATATGTAGAAGCTAGCGTACTTCATTATAGCCCAAACTAAAATATGTTATTGTGACATGGTCTACAAATCTAAAATTTAATAAACACCTTTGGATGACTAGATTGAATTTAGTTAATTGATATCGATGTGGAAAATAAAGTAGTGGGCACAAAATTATCAGAAGATTTTTCGCAATTACACTGGATAAAAAATTTAAATAAACATTAAATTAGCGAAAGGCCTTCAGCCTTCAAACCATATAAGAATACCATAAGAACACGAATTGACAAGGACTTAATTAGTATAGATAAGAACTAAATAACTGTTCACGTTTGTAATGTTAAAAACGATAATAGTCCATTTTTTATTTTGTGACGCAAATTTGTAATTTAAAATCGATTGTGTGAATATCATTTTTGGTAAGCACGTTATTTAAGTACACTAGTAGACAAAACAATGTACACAATCTACTTACAATCTGCGTGTGTAGAAAATAAATTAAAATATATCAAAACGAATATCGCACGTAACATTGTGGGAAATTACTTAAACAATGTAAAAATAATTACAGTGTTTTAGACTATTTATATCGAAAAAATCCATAAAGTTTGGAATTTTTACTATTAACGGTATGCGTTTTACGTCGTAAATTATTGCTCGTAGGACACCTGCACGTGGTCTGATGTTTTTCCCGTAATTAAATGTTGATTAGTTCCCCATATATGTAATTTGTATGCATAAACAAATTTTTTGTACCGTCTAATGACTATTCATAAACATCCGATGCCTGACTGATTTCTATGGAGATAGCATACTTTATACGTTAATAAACACTTATGATCGAATTGTAATATAACCAACTCGTATACAGGATGTTTGGGGACTGCTCCCGAAAACGGGTGATAGTACTAATGACACCTTTGATGACGGGACGGGAAAAAATCGATCCTGACTAATAAAATCATTTTTAACACTTTTTATTATTAGTATTATTTAAGCCCAATCTTGTGAGTACAGCTGAATGAAACGACAGTTTTATAAAAATACATTACTAAAAAGAGGACCAGCAATGAAGCATGATAACAAAAACAGCTGGACTAACATGATGGAGCGAAATAACGCTAATAAAACGTTTTAAATATATGATTTTTTTAGTCAGAATTGAATTTTATCCCGTCCCTTCATAAAAGGTATCATTAGTACTATCAGCTATGTTCGTTTTCGGGAGCAGTCCCCAAACACTTGGTTAAAAATTATGGCCCCCGCAGGATGCGCTTGCGATTTGTTTTCCGGTTTCGTTTATGGTTCTCAAAATTTAATTAGTCATTCTTTTCATTTTTTGTAGCAACAGATTCTTAAAAAAATAAATAAAATCAATAGGTATATGACCAAGGCTAATACGTACATTTTTAGTAGATAGATTTTTAACCGACTTCAATAAAAGGAGGAGGTTTTACTTTCAAATGATTGTACTTTTTTTAATAAATTCTAAAAATCCACTTAACTAACTTACACACTCATTTGTTAGAAAAATTTGGAACCTCCAAATAATCAGAGCCTTTGGCCTAATTTTTTGTTAAAAAAATAATAAGTTCATAATTCGTAATAAAAGTACTATGTCCCACGTTAGACGAATTTAGACGCTGTAAATAAAATTTTATGAAAATCGGTACAGTACTTTCGGCCATGTCAATTTAATCGTGGTCGAGATATAGCTCGTTCATGAAGACAAAAACCTTAGCAAGTTAAAAAATTATCTAATAAAAAATATATTAGATTTATGTGTAATAAAAATAATAACCGTAGCGAAAGTCCTGTTTGATTGGCGAAATCTCATTTCCTTTGGCTACGTTTTATGTCCTCACGGGTCCTGACTTCGAACAATTGAAATATATTGGGAAAATGCTATACAGGCTGTTTGAGGACGACTCCCGAGACGAAGACAGGTGATAGTACTAATGACACCATTGATGAAGGAATGAAATTCGTTCCCGACTAAAAAGTAACAATTTTAAAACGTTTTATTAACGTTATTTCGCTCGATCATGTTTGTCCAGCTGTTTTGTTATCACGCTTCATTGCTGGTTCTTTTTTTTAGTAATGTACTTTTTATGAAACTATCGATTCATTTAGCTGTACTTACAAGATGGAGCGTAAATAATGCTAATAGAAATGTTAAAAATATATCTTTTCCGTCCCTTAATCAAAGGTGTCATTAGTACTATCACCCGTCTTCGTTTTCGGGAGCAGTCCCCAAACAGCCTGTATTGGGAGAATCTATACAGATCATCTTACTTATTATTTTCTACATTCAAAGAAATAGAATTATGTCTGAATGCCCGGGATATCAATTCATTTCATGGATATTGCTAGATACGATAGCAATATTCATTTTATATCACGTTTCTTGTACGTCAACTAAGTTTTCGACTATCAAATGTTTGGAATTTATTACAAAATGCCAGCCGTAGAACAGCTTTCCTACGAGTAGATGGAAAATTCTTGGATTTCATGTTAGGGGACCGTTCCCGAAAACAAAGACAGATGTTAGCACTCATGACACCTCTGATGATGGTATGGAAAAAAATCGAGCCTGACTAAAAAAAAACTTATTTTTAAAACGTTTTATTAGCATTATTTCGTTCAATCATATTAGTGCAGCTGTTTTTGTTATCATGCTTCATGGCTGGTGTCTGTTCGTAAAGTAACGTTTTTTATGAAACTATCGTGTCATTTAGCTGTACTTGCAAGATGGAGAGTAAATAATGCTAATAAAATGTTTTAAAAATATCTTTTTTTTTGTCACGATGGATTTTTTACGTCCCATTGGGTGTCATTAGTACTATCACCTGTCTTCGTTTTCGTTAGCGGTCCCCAAACACCCCGTATGTAAAGTACAGTGGCGTTAACGAAAATTCAAAACTTAAAATTATATGTAAATGACATACATAGATTGTAATGTTAATAAAAATCAACCAATAATTACAATCGCACTATTTATATCGACATTGTAGCCAAGTTAATCAACCTGAAAAATTCAGTTGATTAAACAGTTATAACAATGTACTGAGCTCCAGCACTCATTTCAATAATAGCGAAGTGACATTTTCTAGATTCTAAAGATTGGTATTATAGTTAGACTGTGATGGATATAGAGGTAGAAGAACAAATGCAAGACACGGGAACGAGCTCGGAACCGGAGCAGATTATTCCATGGAAAATTGTGTTGAGACAGGTGATTAATTACTATTCTACTACTAAGGAAATTCAGAACATGAGGACATTACCGTATGTTGAAACTAAGCTTCCTTCATACAAAGAGAACATCCATAGAGAGTTCCTTAGATTTGATATCCTAATTTTACTCAGATACAATAAATATTGTCCTTTACAGATTTTAGTATTCAGTGGTGTTTGCACGAATTTCTTCATATTCGGATTGTGTCTTGGCACACCTACGATTTACATCTCTCAAATGAGACGAGAGGCTAATTCGACTGACGCTATCAGCAATGAAATGACGTCATGGATAGGTATGTTAATTTCTTGTATACCAAAATGATTTAAATTCTCCCCTAATTTTATTTTTATTACAGGTTCATTGCATGTGTACAGTTCGGTTCCAAATTCATTGTTCCTGGGATGGCTTGCAACGTACATCGGGCGGAAGAAAACATTTTTGTTTGCATCACTGACATCTATCGTCGGATTCCTTGTTCTTTTCTTCAGCAGATCTTTAGTAGAAGTTTTGATTAGTGAAGTGATACACGGCACACTTGTAGCAAACGATTGTATAGTCTGTGTGATGATTTTAACAGAGTATACTACACCTAGATACAGAGGTTCTTTTCTCTTGTTCAAATCAGCATCCTTTACATGGGGTATCGTCGTAGCGAATATTATGGGCACGTTTTTGCACTGGAAAAGCATTGCTGTACTGGGATTCGTGTGTTCCACCTTTTCGTTTTCAACTGCACTGTTTTGGCCGGAGTCACCGTACTGGTTGGCCAGTAAAAAGAAATTTATTGAATGTACTAAATCACATTACTGGTTGAAAGGCAAAAGTTTGGATTCGAAAAAAGAATTGGAATCTTTGAAAAAGGCATACCAAGGACCAATGCAGACGATTCAGGAAACGGAAACCAAAGTCAAAGGGTTGGGCTTCGTAAAATCGTTATCCTCAAAAGTGTTGTATAAATCGTTAGGATATGCGGTTTTAATTGTGTGTCTGTATCAGTTCTCTGGAAAAATTGCATGTCATGTGTACGCAATTCAGTTAATCAATGACGTTACCAAAAACGAGACTACCGCGTACAGAGGAATGTTAATTATAGATGGTGTTACTGTATTCAGTATGTATTTGAACAGTGTAATAGTTAGATTTTTTAAACGAAGAACACTCCTGTTAACGTTTACGTTATCAGGAATTCTCTTTCTATTATTCTTATCACTTTATTTATACTTAGTGAAATTGAAGGAAGTCAAAGAAAACAGTTCTGTATTTTTCGTGTTATTTTCATTGTACACAGTGGCGGTGAGCTGTGGTCCTATATCTCTAACGCCGTCATTAACAGCTGAACTTTGCCCGTTGAAGTGTAGGGGTTCATACACAATAATAATTACAACTTTTGGTAATTTGTTAATGGCGACTGTGATCAAAACTGTACCATTGTTTTTGAAATCTTTCGGTCCTCATGGCTCGTTTTTATTCTACGGCTTAAGTTCAATGTTTCTTATAACGCTTATTTATTATTTAATTCCTGAGACTAAGGACAAGACTATTGTTGAAATGGACAAGCTCTTGCGGCAGTGATACAAAATTATTTATTTACCAAATTTGCCAAGCAAATACATAATTATAGTCACTTATATAAGAATTATTTGTATATAACTAACTTAGAGTTCACAGAAAGGTTATAATGTAATTTGTATGGTGTTTTAGTTTTTATAGAAAAAGATATGGGGGCCGTTAGAGTATTACGTAAGCACAATAGAGGGGGGAAGGAGGTTTGCTTTGATGGGGGGTAAATATTTGTAATAAATCAGCTTACATAATACTCGAATAGCCCCTGGTTTAACGCAAAGGTTAGTGAATTTTTAACAAATTTGTTTTTTTACAAAATTAGTCCATCTTGTAAGTACAGCTAAATGAACCGATAGTTTTATAAAAAATACATTATTTAACTAAATAAAAAGGACCAGCAATGAAGCATCATAACAAAACAGCTGAACTAAC